>PNEQ01129542.1:0-97458 GCA_003012365.1 Medauroidea extradentata
TTGTTATTTCTTTTATTTTCTGTTTGTTCCTTGTTTTTATCTGACCAGATTCCAGTTTTGGAATTTCATGTTGTGTATGTATCCTGATGACTAAAGCATACTCTGTTTATTTATGTTTTCTTGTATTATTTTTTTAGTTTCCTTTTAACAGTCATATATTTCGCAATGGAGTATGTCCAAGTAAATAAATCCAGTCATGCACTCCCATTGCACAGTTCTTTCAAAGGCCTTAGTTCCATCTCTGTAGTTCTGCTCCTTTGTTATTGGCAGAGTGTCTTTGTACAAAGACGTTTCTCAATGGACCCTACCAGAATGATTATGGTTACTGCGAATAACACACATCCGTGATTTGCAGTAAAACGTTAAGACACGTGAGAGTTAAATTCAACCAATCACTTTACTAACCTGTACATACCAGAGCACAATTCGTGATTCCGTTGGTCGGGTCGCACAAGTATCAAAGTGTGTCAGTACAGCGGTTACAAACTTTCAGGAGATATAATAGTACACTCAGACTATGGGAAATCACATGGCAATGTATAGTCGAAAACGCTTTTCTGGCGCGGTAGTGACACAAAACACTAGAAAGAACACGAAGAAGAGGAGAAAACATGTTTATTATTATAATTACAGCAAAGTAAACTAAGAAAAAAGAACATACGAGACATTGATCGTCATCACCAACCAAAGACTTCCCAGTATTTTTACTGTATTAGGTATAATAAATACGTTTTCTCCTCTTGTTCGTGTCCTTTCTTTCTTGTGTTTTGTGTCGCAGGAAAGCGTTTCCGACCATGCATTGCTGTGTGATTTCCCATCATCTGTGTGTACTCCATCTCTCCTGAAAGTTTGTAACAGCTGTACTGATACACCCTGTAATGTTAGTTTTAAAGGAGGTTGGTCATTCCACCGCAGAACTTGAAACTACTGAGTCTAGGTCAAGTTAAAGGTTAATAATGAATTAATGCTTTATTGTCTCTTTCGTGATTAGGCGAAAGTTGTTTTAAAACACCTCTGACAACTACAAGCCAGTAGCAAATAAGGAAATCAATGCTGGGAATAACACGTGCTACCCGCTTGTACAGTCAGAACTCAATGGATACAGAACAGAAAATTTCGCGAATTCATTCGAGAAGACGATAAATTTCAATCTTCTCTACACATTTATTACTTTCACGATTGGGTCACTGTTGATGAAACTCTCCCTTGAGGACTATGAACCAATTGTAGACTTGCATGAATACATTCACAGACTCTCAGAAATATCTTGTCAAATGTACAACAGGCCACACTGGAACAGTGACGAATCTAGGGTTTCCTTCGCCTGGAGCGGAAAAATGTTATTTGCTGCCCCCCCCCCCTTTTCTTTCCGGACCCTTTTTTTCCCCCTTTCCGGCCCATTTTTTTCCGTCGCTCCAATCAACCCAGCAGTAATAAACGTAGTTTGCATACATTTTTTTCCTCTCGCGTAAATAATACATAGTATAACATTTTAGTATAAATACATAAAACCTGTGCATACTAGCTGCCATTAGCAGTGTTTTAAGTGTGCATTCTGATTATAAATATTGTATTCATAACATTATATGATGTTCAAGGTTAATAAAAGTACAAAACTAGTACATGTCTAAATATTGGTATATATTGCATCTTTTTTACACTAATTTACATTTAATTCCCATGTAAAAATGCTTGGCACCACCAGGGGCGTCATTTCAGGTTTTTCTTGGGGGCAAGATATTTTTTTTTTGGCGACAGTGACATTGTTACATCTTTTTTATTATTTAAGTATGTATAAATTATAAACTTTAATAATATGACTTCAGTTTTATGTACTTACGTTAGTATTATTTAAATAACAAAATACACAAAAAAATTTATACAGTTATTGTTTTAAATCCAGGGGGTCATTTGTCCCCCCCTGCCCACCCTAAATGACGCCCCTGGGCACCACGAGCCCCCTCCCCTCTAACAAGGCGCCCGGGGCAGTCTGCCTCCCTGCCTTCCCCCCTAGAGCCTTCCCCGCACTGAAGCTGCAGCCATTGAACAAGTATATCTGAAGAGACAGTGTACACAGAACGTTGGAGTACAGCCTGCTGGTCGAAGAACCCGCGAAATTTCCCGATCTCTATCAATATATAATCTACTTATACCAGTGTGTGCATAGGACTGATAAGTCTAGGCTGCTGCCAGATGAATCCGCAAAATACTCGTGCCTCTACTTATAGCTATGTACTTATAATTAAGTAGAGCCAAATGATTTTCTGTGAAAAAAAAATTTTCCATCATCTTGTTTCAATACCTTACATGAACATCTCCGTTTGATATCTCTTGGCAGCGTGGGCATTATGTAGTGGCGTCACTCATCCGACTGTGCCAGTGAGAATAAGTTACTACGGCACCACACGTCTGTGATTTGTCGGTAGAACCACCACAGACACTGAGAGTTAAAAACAACCAATCACTGACCATGAAGCAAAGCTGAAGCTGTGTACTTATGTAAGGTAAATTCTACTACAGGTTAGAAAGAAAATATGTTTTCTTATTGGAGAGTTTGGTACAGGGAAAATTTCTGCCGTTAGTTTCACTGCTATCGCTAAGGGACCAAAAAAATTCGAAACTTTAGTAAAATTAAATTTAAATAGGCTTGGAAATGACACAAGTCACTTAACTTAATTTTAATATGAAAAGAAACCAATTCAGTGTTTTAAATTATCAACTTTACGTAATTTAAAATTCAGGAAAGCTCTGTGATTGTTCAGTTTGCATCCGTTACTGATACCAGTGCTCAAGCCGCAGAAATGTTTCCATTGCCAAACATTTAACGTTGGTCTTTCCAACCAGTAGTAGAGATAATCTTAATATAAGACATTGAAACAAGTTGGTACATGACACTTGTCACCAAAAAACGGTGACTCTACTTAGAAGCGTCCTCCGTGACATTCCACGTCATTGTCGACCAACAGAAGACCTCGAGCTAGCTTTCAGACGCATGTAGTCAATAGGTAGGGACCCTTGTTTTTCGCGAAAAGAATTTTGCCACAGTTTGTTTCAGTGACTTACGTGCACGCCTGCTGTTCTACTTCACAGTTATTGGCGGTGCGTCTATTGGAAGAGCCGTAACTCATTTGACTGAGCCAATTACAATAACATTCATTCAACGCCACATGTCCGTTATTTGCCGGAAGAAGCCCAAGGCTCGTGAGAGCTAAAATATCCTATCACTGACCACGAAGCAAAACTGCAGATGTGTACGTAAGGCACTGAAACAAAGTGAGGCAAAATTCTTTTCGCGAAAAACAGGGGTCCCTATCAATAGGTGATTCGGAATAACGTGAGCACTCAAAATAGCCCTGATTAATTTCTATTTTCCTTCATCAGCGCTAAAGACCTCGATGTTGACCGCTGACCAAAATATCTCACTCACTCCTACCGTGTCGATCCGGGTTAGATATCCGGTGGCTTTCCCCCCCCCCCCCCCCGTATGAGGGAAGCCTGGTGGACATTGTCATTATCCACCGGGTTTTCTGGATGTACTGCCATTTCCCCCGCCCTTGTATTCAATCGCCGCTCCATTGTATGGTCACATTTCATGTCATCTCAAGGGAACGCCAATGTGTTCCCAGATTGTACCTGTTCCTCTCTGTGTGTAATAGTCTGCCCTCGGGTTCACTACCTGCTCGATATTTATTTATTCAGTGAGCTGTACAGACAAGTTTCGCCTGACGCAATTATTGTGAATACGTAGACGTGTGAAAACACTTATTATTTAGAGATGGAACACAACTTTTCACTGTGTGCATTCTATGTGAATTGTGTCGAAATTACATTTCCATTACAGCGTAGCGAAGAGGAATATAAAAAAACCAACTACGAGTTCAAAATGCCACTGCATTTAAACATTGCCTCCATAAGTGGTTGAGAAAAAAATTAAACATTCTGAGCATTGTATCACAAAGGAGCATAAAGTGCTACTGATGCGATTATGTCAGATGCAATTACACGTTAATAATCGCGAAATTGTATCCCACACTTTTACAAGTTAGAACGCGTGAACTTCATTAAGGCGCCCGCCTACTGGCCGTGTGTTTGTGTGAGTGAGGCACGGCGCGAAGGGCGATGTTGACCAGCTTCTGTGGTGCGGTATCGCCTCTACCGTAAGACACTGGAACGCCGTGCAGTGGTATCGTAGAACACTCGTCTGACTGACACTTTCAGTGGTGACCCCGTCTTTTTATTGGTGAAAAGTTTTAAGCAAAGTCCATTGTACGCCCCTAGACAAGTTTCACACAAATCCCGCAAGTAGTTTTTCAGATATAACAGGTTTAAAAAGCTGTTTTTAGCCATTTTGAGGAGCTCCGAAATTATTTTTCTTATCGACATGATGCTTTGAAACGACTCTTCAATCATGGTTTGGAGTGTATTTTGTTTTCGTGCATATAGACACATTGGGTATATGTGGAATAGTTTCTGTAAAAAAACGGTATCACGAACACGCTGCAACGCATTTTAAGCGCGTGGTAGGCGAGGCCCTTAAATGATTGTCTTGGTTTCTTTGTAAGTCATGAATTTGTGTGTTGTGTTAGATGGAAAGTTTGAGTAGTAAGGAAAACGTTGTGTGCTTCCTTCGATGATCAATAATTTTTCATATGTCTGGTTAACTCAAATTTTCCTTTTAGTTCTCGGAGAGCTGTATCACATATTCGTAGAGCTCTGTACCCTATAAGCATAAAACACGGTATTGCTCAAGAAGCCATCACAGCCTTGTCTGCGTTTTATTTATTTTTTGGTTTTAATTAGTTGTTCCTCGTGTCTTTTGAGCTTTCATCTACAAGTTCCTTCCTGCGTCTGGCTATACCAAAAATATGACTTGTTTTCATCTCATTCTTTTCGTAGGTCTTGATTCAGGAGCTTCTGCATCCGTTTATTTCTGAAAGGCTTCTGTTTGCAAATGTTTCATTTGGGGCTTTGTTTATTATATTTTCTTCGAGTTGTGGCCCTTCTCCCCCTCTAACGATTTACATTGGTGATGTCTACAAGCTTGTGCGAGCGATGAAACTAAGGCATGATATTTCCTTGCGCTTTCTTGCGACAGCTACAGTAATTTATATTATTTCTTCCTCTAATTTTGATAAATTCGCTCATTCAGGAGAAAAACTGTTTCATATTACTTCGTTACTTGCAGAATGGTCTGTATAACCCGATCTGCTGCTTTAAAAATAATATAAAAACGACGACGGATGCAATTTATAACTTTTAACGTGTCATAATTTTGAGTCATTTCTGCGTGTAACGCATATCGTCTCTTTGCGTGACTCATTACCAATAATTAAATGAATGTGAGCTAACCCTAAAAACTGAGAACTTTCAGCTTCCCAGCATTCTTGAGAAAAATATTCCAGCAACCAGCAGAACTATAAAAATTTTACATTTCATCATTCGTGTTATAGCGGTAAAAAAATACACATAAAAACAAAATAAGCATACAACGGACATAGATAGCTCTCTAATCGGGCATTTGGGTTACAGCAGTTCTAACGTGTGAACTATAATCACCACCATCTGTTAGTTCGTTAGTGTTGTTCTTGCAATCCGGGTAATCCCAAAGTTTCTCTATTTGCAACGAATATTATTTATATTATATACAGGATGTGCCGGGAGGAAAGGGCTATATTGTCAATAAATTTAAAGGTACAAATGAAATTACGTATTAAATCTACGTCTAGCTCGGGTTTCTATGACCATAGATAACACTCTGACGTACACATTCACCGATAGTCACAACAACAATATTAGTAAGTTCTTTTCATCTGTGATCTACAAAACGGTATGTTACAATGTGCCGGGAGGAAAGAGCAATATTCTGGGAGGTTACAGTATTAGTCATCATGATCGAAAATGTTTATGAAAATGTGGTCAATATGGAACGGTTGTCGAGCTAGCCCCAGTTGAGTGAAATAATTGATAAGCTCTAAAATTACTGTTATTGTTTTATTCGCAGTTATGATCCTCGTTTTAGTTAGAAGGAAATTGTAATACATAATGTACAACACACTAATATTTTATAGCTGTAATAACAAGACTACAATACTCAACAATTTTGTTTCGTGTCATGTCAATTACGACGTCTAAGTTCACCGTCCGCATTACTCGGTTAGCTGTGTGTGTAAACGCGTTTCTATGACAATGCATTGCTTCCTTCATTGCGACATAACCTTCCACTGAAATGAAGAACGTAACTGCAAATAAAATAACAGTATTTTTTAGAGCTTATCAATGTTTACATTCAAATGGGACTATCTCGACAACAGTCCCATATTGACCCCATGTACATAGGCTATGAACATTCTGTGATAACAATTAACAGTCCTATCACCTCCTAGAATATTGCCCTTTCCTTTTGCAACATCTTGTGTAAATGTATGTCTGTCTGTAACGTATCTGTACTTGCACCATTCATCCGAATGAGATGAAACTTTCGTGTGTTGTGCATGCGCCCGCGAATGTTTCTGACAAAAAAAAAAGTTTATATATGAAGGGTGCAAACTATGCAATAGTGGGGGTTTCAAAACGAGGTCCCAAATATTTTTTGTGGAAAAGTTTTTGTTTTCAAAGTATTTCTAAAACAGTTGCTAACGACCCTGACAATAATATTCACCAATTAGAATTTTTCAAAATGTTGTGTTTCAGATTTTTTTTCAGTAAATTTAATATAAACGTTTACTGTATTTTGTCGCTTTTAATATTATTATCAGCGCGAACATTATTACTTAAATGAAATTTGAAGTGCCGAAAAGCTTTTATTAAGAACTGTATTAATAATTTTTATCAAAAAATTATTAATACAGTTTTCAATAAAAAATTTTCGAAAAAATTAAGTTATTTAAAATATATTGAAAATGTTTTTACGAAATAATTAAGCTAATTTAGAGTACTAAGACGGAGCTCATGTATGTCTCAAAGAGGCATTTAATTGAAATCCACATGGACGACGTCGCGAGAAATAGCTAGCATCTAATAAAAACCTTGTTACATGCTGAAGGATATATAGTTATAGATAATAAGAGAGTAAAACACCTAAAATAGTTTAAATTAGAACTCTGATAAATATATTTTAACAGTATGTTAAACGTACCAAAATATTCCACGGATTTGTGCACACACGTGGAGGTAGCCGCCTTGACGAACATATTTTGGCCGTTCGAGGCCTAGAAGTACGGAAACGGTAAGGACGAGACAGTACATGCATCACGCCCCCGAATAGCCTCTAGGCGCAAGTCACCGAACTGGCGTGCAGTCTGTCTCGCCGACAAAGCGCCTCTATGAAACTTTCAGTAATGACCCTATCATTATATGACATGTTATTTAAGATTAATGTGTTTTGTACATGCCTATACCTTTTAAAATATCCTGCGCAGAGATTTACATACGTCAAAAGACCGCGAAATCTCCCATTTTTGCCCGATAGAAAATTTACTTTAAGGCCATGATATTTCACTTATTTTAAACAATTGCAAATAACTCAAATATTTTTTAGCCAAATGCTTTGAAAAAATTGAAACCTTGTACTTTTACGATATACAGTTTTGCCAGAGCGTTTTTTAAAAATAATATACCGTTTACTAGCAAAAAATAATTTTGCTTCTTTTTGGCTTATTTTGACTACAAAATATGTAATATTTCAGGAGCAAAAATCTGAAAATCCGTTTGGTGTATTGCAACAGAAAAATTCTGATACAAACAATAATATATACGTGTTAAAACTGTTAGAATGAATTTTTGATATATGTATTAATTTGTGATTAAAAAAATTTTTTCGAAACCACTGCAAAAGCCTTAATGAGTTGTAGCTAACTTGAAATTAGTACACTCACGTATAGCTCTCTTCAGATTCTATTCCTAAGCATGCATCACTTATGTTCTATAAGCAATTTTCGAGTACTCTGCTAAAGACCGAAGCTCTGCATATTGCTCGGCGGCCTGGGCATACGGCTCACCCCACACCCCCTCCCCTTCTGTTAGTGACGGAATCAACTGATGTCTCTCTCCAATACATCAGGAAAACAAAACAAAATTGTAGGTGGGTAAGTTGCGCTTCCAGTGTCGTTGACAGCGAAGTCATCAGAGATTGATTTAAACATACGGGGAACGGGGAATGAATCATATCTAGGGACTGAAAAATTTCGCAAATTCAATGACTTGCAAGCTAGAATCCATTGTACTATGCATAGCTACGCCTCAACCATTTGTCGATTCCCGGCGGGGTCTGACCCCGGATTTTCGCATGTGGGAGTTGTGCCGGACGATGCCGCTAGTCGGTGGGTTTTCTCGGGGATCTCCCGCTTCCTCCGCCCCCTCATTCTGGCGCTGCTCCACACTCACCTCATGTCACCCATCACCAGCGCTAAGGACCGCGATATCGATAATGGGAGTTATTTAGTGTTTATTATTTGGTGAGACATAAATTTTACCTTGAAACTTAATTTATCGTAATTATTTCATCGTTACGCTTTGATTTTTTGAGTACAATGTGCATAATGAAAGATAAAGTAATTAGCCATGTTGCTATTAAAATATGTTCAGTTAGACATCCCCAAAATTTTAATCAGGAAGGAATTAATAAAAAATAATTCTATTAATTGGCATGGGAAAAATTTTAATGGCACGGGTGCACATAAAACAGGAAAATGGTTTAATTTCTCATGGTGACTTTTAAAGTGGCCACTGCTTGAAGTTACGTATCCTGACAACAAAATTAATTGCAACTGCATTTATGAGGAGTTTGTGAGGACTTTAGAAGTTTACGCACACGTCCAGAACGGTCACAACACAACGCACGTTTTATATCATGTCACAATCGGTGAGAAAGAAAATGAGAATAAAAACATGACTTGAGCTAGGCTACTTATATAGCTGATTTGACCAAGAAGAAGTTGCCTAGTGTGAAACGACGTTTTGTGTCGAAATTTTAATTTTAGTGACAAAACCCCATTATATTTTTTTCACAGCTACCACGGGATAACCATTATTAATTTTATTCTGTATACCTCAACAGATTACCAGTCCATGTCCTTAATTACCGTAAGAAAGGATTAGGTTAAGTTTAATAATTTAATTTTTGTAGTAGCAAAGAAAAAACATTATACACTGGAAGAAAAAATTTGTGGGAAGTATTCCTTGCAAAATTACTTTGTAGTAACCACGAAATATATTTTGCTGGGGGAAGACCACACAAAGGGTCCTGCAGCTGCCACAAAATATTTTTTCCTCGTAGGGAGATTAAAGGGATAAACGTAATTTTCTATTAAAAAAATTGAAATACATGTTATGCAGCTTGAAAAGTATTGAAAATAAAGTGTGCTCTGCATCATGGCTTTAAATTAAACTATGCAAATTCTTCGATACCCTTCAGCACTTCACAAATTCTCAATTACTTTTACGTGCAAGGCCGTAATTTGGTTCCTTTGTGGAACGTCAAAATTAAAGCTTTAGATCGTGTCAAAACTGTTAGGAAACTCTATTATAGAGTGTTAAAATAAAATTAAAACGGTTTTAAGACAGTTTTGAAAAAAATAAACCGTAAAGAATCATTTAGCGTGGTCTCATTTGAAACACTTGAGTGTGGTGGAATGAGCAAACCGTATTTACTACTTAAATTACATACGTTTATAATAACCAATAACAAAAAATATATACACTGACTGAAATGGAAAATATAAGTTACCAGGGTTTTAAAATTACTCAAATTACACCACACAACATGTGTGCAAACATGCTGGTGTTATCAGAAAAGACATCAGTCCCTAGGTCACTATTTTTATAAGTCGTAGCTGGCTGTTGTGATGGAAAAAAATTGTCACTGTTTGAAAAACTGAAAATCTGGACAGTAACAAACATCCTTGACAAGTTATCTGGTAGGATTTTATGAATTATTCCGTACAACAGTACGCCATTTTCAGATAAAACTTATGAATATTATTTCCAATATTCAGTCTTGTTCAATAATCTAGTATAAAGTTAAAGAGCACCGTACCAAACTTGTGTAGTTATACACTAGATTTTGGGTTAACCATAATTTCACATAGCGTTAATAATCAGAAATAAACGTGGACGGATAACTACACAAATCCCGCAAGACTAGGGAAAGTCAAATTTTAATTTAAGTTAAACATTTACGTTTCAATATTTCTTGTGTGAAAAATTACTTACGTTGTTCGGAAAATTATAAGGACTGAATTTTTGTTAATTTTCATGATTAACGAAAAATATAAACAATAAGTCTTACCTTAACATCTCTGTATATAAAAGAGAATGACTGACGGACTGACAAATCAAACTGCAGGCCAAACCATTGGACCTAGAGTCGTGAAAATATTTTGTGCGGGTTCCCCACAGGTCGTAGGCGAACACTAAGAAGAGATTTTTCGAAATTCGACCTCTAAGGGGTTAAAAGGAGTGAAATGTATTTCTGAAGAAACGTCGATAGAAATGGAATCCGTCGGCCTATCATCGTGATTTTTACTTTAAAGAGAGTCACATAAATATGTATTCGGCCCCCAAGCAGTAAAAAGGGGCAAATGTGTTTTTTATTAATCGTCAATATCACTGACACACAATTAACTATCGTCGCAATTTTTACTTCAATTGGTTATGTATAAAATGTCTATGACAGGACTCCTAGAAGTTTCGAAATTATTTAATTAAGAAGGTGAAAATACGTGAAATGTGTTTTCGATCATTCCTCCACATCTATCGAACCAATCGAGATATCGACATGCTCTTTGCTTTAGATCGATGCTTTTGTAAATATCCCAAATATCCTTAAAATATATTTTCCGAATTCAGCCCCAAAGAGGTTAAAGAAAGGGTAATATGTGTTTTCGAATCACAATCAATGTATATCGATCCCATTGATTTTTTTTATATAGCGACGTGATTTTAGTTTAAGATTGATGCTTACTCAAATACCTGAAAGATGATTTCAGGAATTTTCGGAAATTCACACCTAAGAAAGTGAAAAGGGGTGAAAAGTGATGAAAAGTGATTAAATGTATTTTTAATTAATCGTCGATATATTTTGAACCCAACGGGCTATTGTGTTTTTCACGTCCAAGAGACACCAGTTAAGTCTAAAATGTGATGCAAGGGTATTTTGAAATTCAGTCTCTTAGGAGGTGAAAAGACCTGGAATGTGTTGTAGATAAATCTTCGATATATAAATACATATATATCGAACCCATCGAGTTATTCTGTTTATTTTTGCTTCGGGATGATTAATGATTACGTAAATGGCCGTAAAAAGATTTTAAGATTTTTCAAAATTCGAACTCTCAGTACTGTATAGGAATGATATGTGATTTTTAATTAAAGATCGATTTTTCTTCGCCTGGAAGGGCTATCGTCGTGATTTTCACTTTACTTGGGTATTTATACAAATAGTTAAGATGTCTAACTAAGATTTATTTCAAATTTCGACACCTAAAGGGGTGAAAAGGCATAAAAATTGTTTTCTGACAGTCGATGATACCATAAACAATAGAGACAATGAGGTGTTGTTCGCGTCAGAATGATGCGTACGTAAGTACCTAAAAAGAGTAATGCAAGTTTTTTTTTTTATTTTAAAAGATAACTTAATTATTGAGAAAAAAATTTAGTTTGTAAAATTCAAGGCAGACGGTTCGAAAAGCAAGCACGACCAGCGAGAAATAAATTACACACGGGTTTCGTTTTACAGTTCTACTGAGGCGTGTTGTACAACCTCTATGAGCTCAGGAAACTAATATTTTATTTTTTAAATTAGTTTTCATGAATAACTTCGACGTTATGTGGCGCAGATGTTTGTAGCTCGGGAGAAACCAGTCTTAATACCTTACTACTTATTTCATTCGAGTACCTCACAATGTCAACATTGATGTGACTGTACATAAGGCCCAGGCGAAGTCGCTGTTAGTGGCAGGGACAGACTTAAGACTCTTTTCGTGTGGACAGCTATAGCTACTTATCCTGCTGCAGAGTTAACTCGACTAGCATATTTGTCATCCTAACATTTGATGACTGAACTATCCTCTGGTGTACAAATATGTTTTTCTATTAAAGTAAACATTACCTGCTATGAGTAAGACACATGAGCAAAGCCGCGGGCGCACAGTTGATATTCTATAAAAATTAAACGCGATTGACCGTGTGTGCGAATTCTCCACCAAACAATTTATACTGTTTTTGTTCCTTAACTGATCGTCTTGAAAACTGACAAAAACAAATACACGCAGCAATAATAATTCGATATGTACCTTAACACAGTTGTAAATTTTATATAATGAAAATTAAGTAGCAAAAATGTATTTGGGGGCAGGGGTACATGTTTTAGTCATTGCCACACAAAAAATAAACCATACTCGCAGTTGAAAAAATTAAGTGAAACTTGTCTTTATTTAAAGTTTTTTAAGTATCGCGATTAGATCCAGAAGATCACGCGTCGTTACAAGGATTCTTCCTACGCCGTTTCGTTATCGGGATGGAGTTGGCAGCCATCGCCGACCACCAACCTGGGGGACCATAAATGAATGAGGAATTATATAAAATGAGACCCTAGAGACGCAGCAGAGACGGATTGGAAGAGCGAGGGGAACGGGAGCACACCGAGAAAACCGACCGGCCAACCGCAAGGACGCCACGTTTCCCACATGCAAAAAAAAATCCCAAACCGGAGTTCGAACTCGAAACGCCTTGGTGGGAGACGAATGATCTGACCACCTGGCCGCCGCAGTCATACGAACTTGTCTTTAATCAGGATATTCCCTGAAGCGCTACCGAACTTGCAGCTACGAGTTAAAGTTGGGGCTGTAAATTTGACAGTTAGAGCCCACGATTTTTGGTGAAAAGAATTCTGCAACAATTTATTTCAATGCCTTATGTGCACATATGCAGCTCTGCTTCATGGTCCGTGATTGGCTGTTTTAAGTTCTCAGCGTCTCGGGGGTTTTACCCCGCAAATCACATACGTTGGCACAGTCAAATGAGCCACACCTGTGCAATAATCCATTCTGCCGATATTCAAGAAGCAGACCTGCAGATGTGCACATAATTCATTGAAAGAAACTGTTGTAGAATTCTTTTCACCAAAAATCGTGGGCTCTAGTAACAGTTAATTTGTTCCCAGTGGATCAGTTGTAAAGACAACGCTTGCAAAATCAGTGTTATGTGAAATTTCTGGACGAATAATTGGCATATAAATAACGTAGCTAACTGTATTTGTTGATATAAAATTGTTAATTTTGAACCTTGTATTTAACAAAAAAAAATGCGTTAAAAATTAAGTTTTGATAAGTCCTATCTGTCACAATACTTATATTTAAAAATGCATATAGAATGAATTTGTTTAAAAACTGTATCATTAGTAAGGATGGTGAAATTTCGCGAATTCAGTTACCTGCATGTTAGAATCAAAGATCCTATGCATACTCAAGTCCCGAACATTCGTCCACTAGCTGCTACTCAGTGGCACAGCAGACAATGAACGGATAGACAGAGCTTGAGTATGATAGATCCGGAGATTTCGCGGGATCACCAACCAATTGGCTGGACTCCTCAGTCCTTTGGAAACTATGTTTTCAGTTACTGGCCATTGGATGTTGCTCCAATGTGTAGCCAGTTGTACATCTGACAATGCATCACGGGAGTCAGTGAGATTTTTCAAGCAGATCTGCTTAATTCTTGTCGTATTGGAACAGCATTCAAAATGTCTAGACGATTTTTCAAAAAGCTTTAATTTTTACGAAACATCTGTAACTTGAGCTACAATACAAAAATGCAATATTTGAATACCTGCAAATTTCAAGTTGTTGTCTGACAGCTGACTAGACTCGAGGTATTATGTGCTCATCTGACTTCTCGTGTTGGAAGACAGTATGTGTGGCGCCCCTGATGGACCACATCAACCAATGAGTAGAGATGATGGTAAGAGATGATGGTATATCGCGAAAGTGTTTTGTGCTAACATACCCTTGAAAACGCTGTAGTTTCTTGCTACATGGATGACTCGGTGATATACTTATGTCACAATGTAGCTGTACGCAGACCAATGTCAGGCACCAAATATTACGATGTCGGGATTCTTATTGGCTTAGTCAAATAGGGTAACAGCTTCGCGTATGAGCTAAAGCCAGTAATATTCTGGTAAGCTGAACGTGTGTTGAAATCCAACAAACAGTCAAGTTTTCCCGCGATAAACCATCATCTCTAATGTTGGTTTATCGCGAGAAAACTTGACTGTTTATGGACTTCAATGTACGTTCAGCTTACCAGAATATTACTAGCTTTCGTTTGTACGTGTAGCTGTTGCCCAATTTGACTGAGCCTATAATAATCCCGCTGTTGTAATATGTATTGCCTGTTAATTGGTCTGCAGACAACTACGTTGTGTCAGACGTACATCACCCAATCATATGTATTGTACTGTAGTTAACTACAGCGTTTTAAAGGATATGTTGGCACATAATATTTTCGCGATGTACCATCATCATCTCTACCAATTATACAATGTCAACTGTAAAATATCTACTATCCTGTAATACTGGCCCGGATCCTATGATGTTCCAGGGTGTTATGGAGAGAACATGGTAGTGGGTTCTATCTAATCGCCAAATAATACCGCAAAATTTACAAATCTCTAGCACTTGGAGTAGGGACCTATCATTTCCGCGAAAAGTTTTCTGCGTCAACTTGTTTAATTGCTTTATGTGCACGTCTATAGATCTGCTTCATGGTCACCGATTGGAATTTTCTGACTCCCATCATCTTAGGTTTCTACCTACAAATCACAAGCGTGTGGTGTCGTACTGACCTTGTTATGATCGGCACAGTCAAATGAGACACGTTTCTTCACGAATACACGCTGGCAATAATCGTGAAGCAGAGGTGCATAAGTGCACATAAGTAGGGACATGAAGTTATCGAGGAAAGATTTTTGCACCAGTTTGTTTCAATGCCTGACGTGCATATTAGCAGTTCTGCTTCGTGGTTATTGACAGTGTTCTTTGTGCAGAAACGTTTGTCATTTGACTGTGCCAATCAGAACAACGTTAATTGCGACACCACACGCTTTTTAATTGCGGACAGAACCCGAAGACTTTAGGACTTTAAACATCCAAACACTGATTACGAAGCAGAGCTGCAGGTGTGAACGTAAGGCACTAAAACAAAGTGGGGCAATAATCTTTTCGCAAAAAGTCCTGTTTCATAATTATGATATATGCTAATAAATTGAAGATTTAATTTGTACAGCAAATTATTAAGATAAAAGGAATTTTCTTGACTAACTTTGGGATTTTACGTCTATGTTTCAGTTTTCAGGCCTGTAGTGTAGCTTAAGGGGGATTGATCCCCGTCAGATCGGTTTTACGGATTTTCTTATAAATCAGCGAATAGACACATTGTTTTACTTTTTTCACGCTGACAAGGCATCGTTTATTGTTTCATTCACTATTTGGAATCCACACGGCATTGTTTCTGTTAATGTAGCGGCCTCTGTAGTCGCTCCCGTAAATAAAGCAATTTTTTCGTTTTAGCTTTTTTCCCGTTACAAAATAATGAATACATTATGGTTCCAGCAATTACAGGAAATCGATTAAATTTGTATCTATGCCTTGTCGTGACAAAATTTTTGATACATGGACTGGAACAGACGTTATCGAGAAGAAATAGATGAATCTAAGGTGGTAGGGATCAATACACCTTAAGGTAGCAAATACTGAATAGTATCTAAGTCGAAATTTATTCCTTTTTTATGGAATTTGAAAACAGGGCAGAACTCATATCATTCCGTACGACTAGTGGAACAGATTATTAATTGGAATCGATCCAAATCATCATAGTTTCATTACGTTTTATCTTAACACTGGTCGTGTAGAACAGTGTACATAGTCCACAAAATAATAACTGCATGTTGTTAGGAAAGGAAAGTCAGCTTTCGGTATTAGGGTTTGATTCCTTATCAAGGAATAGATTTGCACCGTTTTGATTGCAACTGTTTAGAAGATAAACTTTATTTTTACACCATTCAGTAAATATCACAACCGCTGGAATATTAACAAACAGTTAATTCACATTTGCAGAGTCACATTAAACATTCAATCCTGATTCAAGCTATGGAATGTATTTTGCTACCTTAAAAGTTTTAAAATGAATAATACATACAAGTAGAGGCACGAGTGTTTCGCATATTAATCTGGCAACAGCCTAGACTTCTCAGACCTATACACACACTGGCCAAAGTCAAATATCCATTGGCTTCTAACAGTAACACGTGTTACCTCCACGACTTGTTTCCTTATTTATCACTGGCTTGCAGTCGTCAAATATGTGTTAAAATAGGTGACGTCTACTCACAGAAGGAGTAGTGAAGTATACATTATTGGCATTCAACCTGACCTAGAATCAATACGCGAAATAATCGTGCCTCTACATATAAGAAATTCTAAAAGTTCGTGATAAAGCTCATCTGCCATATAAGCAAAGTATGACGCAACAAGTAAGCACATTAAGACACAAGGACCCCATTGCATATAAAATTCTGCTACTAATATTTAGATAGAAACACCACGCATAATGTAGAGATGATGGTTTATCGCCGGAAAAAATGACTGTTAGATAGGTTTCAAAGTATGTTTAGCTTACTGTGAGCACAGAATATTTAGGAATACAGAAGTGAAATAGCCGGCAGGACGGCGAACTCAGCCACACACTCCAGCAAAATGGCTTCGCTGGCCAGCAACATGGCGGAAATACATACCGCCAATCAGTCTAAAACGGCTGCCCTTTTATCAGGCGGCCAGGCCAATAGGAAACCTGCCGTAACATGCAGGAGCCAGACACGCAGCCAATAAGCAGCAATGTTCACCCGTATCGAACGAGCCGCCACGTCATTTTACGTCTGTAATACTGTTTAGTCTGTTCTGTGAGGTTACCGGTTTCGCTTGTACGTAGAGCTGTTACCCTATTTGACTGAGCTAATAACAGTCTCGCTATTGTAGTATTTGATGCCTGTTATTGGCCTGCAGACAGCTTCGTTACGTCAGGCGTATGTCACCCAATGATTCGTGTTGCAGGAAACTGTAGTGTTTTGAAGGGTATGTTAGCACAGCAAATGTTCACGGTATACCACCATCTCTATTATTAATTAAACATATTGCTAGATTCTTATTGGTTCCGGGCAAAAGGCCATCTTGACTTTGAATTTACGTGTAGTATTTTTTTAAGTACGGTAAGTCGTTCGGGCTTGACTAACTTTACCACACCCATTAATGTGAAGACCTGAAAATTTTTTGAGTTCACTGACATGTAGACTAAACTCCAAGAATGTCTGTTAACTCGAGCAGACAGAAGCTGTTCATTGATTGCTTGCTGATACAATGATACCACACGATTTGGTCTGCATTGACTTTATTCTTTGTTATTAGCTCAGCGTTCTCAAAGAAGGCTCATATAAGTAATGAGCCAGTTGAGAAAGTGACATAAGTGGTTTGAATTCTAGCTTGTGCCAGAAAGAAATCTACAATTTTTCAAGTCTCTATCAATTGTGCATTTGCTCCCTAAGAAAACTATCGTAAATTAAGTTCATAAACTCAATGTGTAAAGTTTTGTATTGTATAATAGACTATACTAAATGCTCGTTCTCGCCCGGATGCCGTGTACTTTCATTCCCAACCGTACACGGTGATAATTGGTTGCATGTCTTTGATCAGAGGCGTCAATTATTTGAATATGCCATTCATAGGTTACGACACCAAACGCCTGTGGTCTGAGAATTATTTCACCAAACACTGGCCACTAAGCAGATGTACAGATGTGCACATAAGGCACGGAAACAAGTCGGTGTAAAATTCTGTTCACAATAAATAATTTGTAGCTCTGTTCATTATGGAAAAAGTCACTTCTGCGACCTCGTCATTTCACCGAACTTTTTTCGTACACTTCCCCTTACTCCCTCTGCCACGAACCACTCTGCACACCTCCTCTAAAAATGTTCTGTCAACTGCCGAGGTTGTAGAACTTACATAGCCCCGTTCATTACTCTTCAAAATTCGTGTAAAATGCATCGATTCTTATGGCTTGCACAGGGATATTGATGGCTAAGGACGAAGTTGTAACCCTCCGAGGAACAATGGCTGACTCCACGGCTTCGACCGAGCGAGGCGCCGCAACGGTAACACGATGGACTCATATTCGGGAGGACCCGTGTTCGATCCCCTGCTTCGGCCATCCTGATTTCTGTTTTCCGTGGTTTCCCTAAGTCACTCCAGGCAATTGATGGGATGGCTTCTCAGCGAAGGATGTCCGACTCCTCTCCCAGCTCCCGTCATTGTACCAAGTTGTGTCTCACTTGAAGGGCTTAGAAGCCAAGGGGGTACAAGTGACATTCATAACATCTTCGCTTGTCACACTACTGTTCGACAAACCTAAGTGTGTCCTCGGAAAATATGTGAACCACAGCCGTCCCCCTTCTCTGACATACCTCACCCTCCTACTCTCCTCTGTTCAACTACACACTCCCGGCCAATAGCGAGCAAGTAGTCTGGCCGTCGCTACAAGCAGTGCGTACAGTCTCGTCAGCCGGAAAGTGACAACCAGTGTGTAGTTGTGATGGTCGCTTACAATATGAATGTAGTGTACATGGAGGGAGGGCTCCAAGACATTCCCCTTCACTGCTTTCACATGGCGGCCTCGAAACCTAGCGCTCTTATCTCCCTTCTCCGGGGCTACACTTAGGTTTGTCGAGCAGTAACAGCATATTTTATGACAGCTGTTTTTGTGAAACACCACCAAATTATGGCCCACGAGATTGTGTCACACATACCTCTCGGCCATAAAATTATTAACTTCACATTTTAACTACCAAAATATTCACTAAACTCATGTTTCAGGAAAATGCACTTATACCCCTTGGTGGCTTCTAAGCCCTTCACGTGTAAAGACCTTGCTGTCAACGAGACGTAAAGCTTTCTTATCTTACTATCCACTGCCTGCAAGTTACACGGCACAGTCAACCCTTGGCAGGGAACGTCTTCTACGGTGTTGAGACGAGAGCGGCGGACTGCTGGAACGGGCTCGTAGAGCTTTGATTCCTCGGAACGATTCTGTACACATGAGCTGGGAATATTTACTAACTTGCCAGTCACCCGGGACGTCTGGGCTAACCCCGCAACACGGGCTAATGAAGCGGCCGCCTGCCAAGTTTCACAGACACCGGCGAATGGAGCCACGGAACATGTTTCATCACTGTAGGGCCATGAACTTTTGGTGGAAAGAATTTGGCCCCAGTTTGTTTTAGTGACTTTCGTACACATCAGCAGTTATAACTAGAGGCACGAGTATTTCGTGTATTAATCTGGCAACAGCGTAGACTTCTCAGACCTATACACACACTGGCCAAAGTCAAATATCTATTGGCTTCAGAAGTAACACGTGTTTCCACCACGACTTGTTTCCTTATTTATCACTGGCTTGCTGTCGTCAAAGACGTGTTAAAACAGGTGTCGTCTAATCACAGAAGGAGTAATGAAGTATACGTTATTGGCATTCAAACTGACCTTGAATCAATACGCGAAATAATCGTGCCTCTAGTTATAACTCATGTTCAGTGATCGCATGTTATATAACTCTCACGTGTCTTGAGGTTCTACTGGCCAATCACAGAGACGTGGTGTTGCATTAACCTTATTGTGATAGGCACAGTCAAATGATAGACGTCCTTTATAATTTATAAAACATTTCCAATAACCACGAAGCATAGCTGCACATGTGCACGTAAGACACTGAAACAAACTTAGGCAAAATTCTTTTCGCGAAAAGCTCATGGCTCTATAGGCGATGGTGTGACTCGGCTGGCAGCCTTGGTACCATGGGTTCAGCTCCGGCCGACGGTAGTTATAAAGTAAGTATGATTTAAGGCCATGCTAGGTAGGGGTTTTTTTCACATATGTTTATAAACCTCAAACATTTTTAACGGAATGCTTGAGAAAATTGAAGACTAACTGCAGTAATACGATGCTCTATTGTATGTAAGCGTTTTGAAGAAAAAAAAACACCATTCGAAAAAAAAATATTTGGCTTGATTTTGTCTTATTTTCGTAACAAATTTTTTGATAATTTGGATGCGAAAATCTGGAAAACTAAGAGCTGTATTGCTACCGAGAAAAAAAAAACTTGTTTCAAGTTATGATATATTTGTGACAATACAATGTAGTGATTCCACGATTTGAAAACAATATTTCTTTAAAAAAAATTCCAAAATCACTGTAAAACTACCGGATGTAGTATTTGCGGCCAGCCACGCAGTTTAAATTGGGAATAAATTTGGAATAAATAACTTCTCTATTGACAGGTTATTTTCAAAGTAAAACATTTTTTTTAAACATTACGTGGTTTGCGTCAAATGTCTTTCAGAAATATCCTTATTTAAGTTCCTTCCGTCTCTATATGGTCGCGGATTAAAAAAAAAAAAACATTTTTCTAACAGTCTTACAGGATTGCGCAAGAAATTACTGATGACTAGAGGCACGAGTATTTCGCGTATTGATTCTAGGTCAGGTTGAACGCCAATGATGTATACTTCATTGTCATTACTGTGACCGGACGACAGTTGTTCTGATACACATTTGACGACTGCAAACCAGTAATAAATAAGGATGTAAATAGTTGCGAAGACATGTGGTACATGCGTGTACGGTTAGGAGCCAATGGATATTCGACTGTAGCCAGTGTGTGTATAGGACTGAGAAGTCTAAGCTGTTACCTGATGAATACGTGAAATAATCGTGCTTCTACTGATGACTTTAAAATAATAAAACCCAAAGTTGTCATCATAAAGATTGTTCAAATTACACCAAATAAAAAGGGATTAAAATCAGTTTTTTTTTGTGAACGAAATTAAAAATTTAAGTATTTTTCCACGTCACATACACGCGAGAGCTAAATCAGAGGCCTCTCCAAAACCAGAAATTGACAGTGTGGTACAGTGAGGTCGAATTGGCCTTTTTAACATGCTAGTCTGTGTGTGTGTCACCTATTTTCACCCTCTTTCCATCCACTTGAAAATTTTCGAACTCGTGGACCAAACTTTACCAAGCATAGTACACATCAGTGGCGAAGCGTGAAGTGTTGTAGGACAAGCGATGATTAGCAGTGACTGTACAGAACTCTCAGTTGTCTGTGAAACCATTTGACTGGTAAAGGCAGGTACATTCCTCAGCCAGTAGCATAAGTAAGAGGCGAGGAGCTAGTTATCAGTAACACCTAGGTGCTCTGCAACATTACTGACGCGTGTTCAAAGTGTATAGTCGGGTCTCATAATGCTTGCTTTGGAACACGTCCAAGCTTCACCACTGGTACACATGTAGTTATCAGTAACCTGACTTGCGTTTTGTTTATTTCGTGCATGACATGAACCTCTTTTCAAAATAGCGACCATGTTAACTTTTTTTCGATCATGCCGGATATCTAAGGAACCATACTTTATAAATTAATCAAATCCAGTACACATATAGTACTTAATAACGTGACTTGACATTAATTAATTTTGTCCATGCCGTATTCACGTTTTTGCGACCATTTTTTTTTTTTTGGAAGTATGACAGGAGTCGCGGTGTTCGATAGATCAGAACCCTCACCTTCCACCCAGGAGATCCTGGTTCGATAACCGGCGGGTCTCGTCACGGTTCTTTCGCTTGTGGGAAACGTGGCGGACGTTGCCTTTGGCTGGTGGGATTTCTCGGGGAACTCCCGTTTCCCCCGCCTCTCTCATTCCGTCTCTGCCCCGCACTCATCTCACCTCACCTCATCCATTCTTCAGGCCGGATGGGCGACAGGCATGTCTCGTCGCTAGTCGAGCAGACAGCACAACCTTCATCCCCGGCTTTCTCTCATACACACAGTAGCCCTGCCAGAAGGCAAGAACACGCAGTTGATATTTAGCATTATATATATATATATATATATATATATATATATATATATATATATATATATATTTCCGAGTTACATCAAAATCAGTAAACGTATACAACTCTGTAACATGACTTGACTTTTGTGACTTCTTTTTTACTTCGTGTTGATTTTCTTTTTAAAATTGTGGCTATTTGAACATTTTTTGAACACACGAAACATCTGAAGAACCATGCACACCAAAAAGCATGTACTTTGTTATAGGCTATGTAGAGCCGCGATTTTATGGCGAAAAATTTTTTGCAACATTTGGTTTCGATGCGTCATGTGCACACCTGCAGCTCTGTTACATCGTCTGTGGTTGGATGATTTTAATCTCATTTGCCTTGGCAAATTATAAACGTACAGACTCACAATACTCTTATTCTGATTGGTGCCGTAAATGAGAAACGTGTCTGAACAAAGACACGCTGCCAATAACCTTGAAACAGAACTGCCGATGTGCACGTGAGTCACTGAAACAAAGTGGGGCAAAAATATTTTCGCGACAAAATCGTGGCCCTAGTTATATAACAATCAGTAAGGAAGGGAATGAAAAAAAATCAAATGCTTTGCTTGATGACTTGGGGTAGGCCTACTTACATTACTATTGTAGCTTAGAATGAACTGATGTTTTCTAACGTATTGTTTTTTTTTCTGGTTGGGTCACATTTGTTTTATAGATATTTTTTTACAATCTACATGAAGAAATCATTTCAAAATTTTCACCACAAGACATTTCTCGAACCAAACTCCTTATTTTTCATAAGGAAAATATATTAATTTTAATACTTTCCTTTTTTGTAGTTGCCATAAAAATATGTTCTCGGAAGTTAAATTCAATTATTTTCTAAAAATACACATTACGCAACGTAAAACGTTTTGAAAAATTAAATGCTCACTGTATCACTACTTTAAAAATAAAATACGTTGCATGCACAAATCCTCTTCAGACAAATTAAATGATTGGCATTTCTTCGAGGACAGATAAAGATAATTTCGAATCGTTTGCAAATGGTGTCTTCCGCAGACGTTGATTATGTTGTACGAATTATTTTTATTCGATTTCAAGGATATTAATCATGTAAGGTATACCGGTCATTTGTTTCCAAAAATATATCATATTATAAAACGTGCAGGGATAACCTACAAAGTAACGACAAAAATTTTAAGTTTAGCATTATTATTGTATCAAAAATAGTTAATCTAATATACAAAACCTGATACGTGTTATATATTTGGTGAGATATAGCGGATAGTTTATCCCGCAAACAATAATTTCTGATAAAAAAAATAATGTTTGCATATCTAGGTTAATTAATGTCGGTACGTTTTCAGTATCTGTCCCACGCGAGCTGGCAGGTCATTAAAATGTTATTGATATGTATGTTGGTTTATCCAGTATTGTGTGAGAGACAAATGTATATTTCTTTTTTATTATCGTGACCTTGATAAAGCGACAAATATTTTAAAAGTGTATTCCAATTAAGGGCGCGCAATTAGTTGTTTTAAATAATTATAGGAATTATTTTCCCAGCATATACTCGGAAGTAACATACTAGAGAAGTCATTAAGCCCAAAGAAATGCTTCCTGAAACTAAACACAGCGCTTTCTTTGTACCCACACTTGATGGCTGAAATTAAAAAGAAGCTTAAACCGGGTTTACTCGTGATTAAGAGAACGTTTTGTCAGCGGTTCTATTTTTTAATATCTAGATTTGTTACGAAAGTTCATAGAAAATAATATTCTACATCAAACTGAACATGACAAGTCATTCTCTCAAATTTGATATGGTTAGAGGGATGGTTTATCTAAAAAAAAAATTCTGTTTCCTGGACTTCAACACACGTTCAGCTTACCAGAAGATTACTGGTTTTAGCTTGTACTAGCAGCTGTTACCCTATTTGACTGAGCCAATAAGAATTCCGATATTGTAATATTTGATGCCTGTCATTGGTCTGCATACAGCTACATTGTGTCAGACGAATCACCGAATCATGTATATTGCAAGAAAGTACAACGTTTTCAAGGGTATGTTAGAACAAAAATTTTTTCGGTATACTATAATCTCTAGTTATGGTTTAAAGTAATATAAATTGGTCCGTGTAAAGTTTGTTGGCATTCAAAAAGAAAGTGGGACTAATAGGGTACATACCTTACATCACAACCTGGTTAAGTTCTACGCTCTAAATCTGAATTAGTGAATATTCACTGAGTCACGCCGATGGATGAAGCAGTTTCAACGAATTGAATCAGTGAGAAACCACTGAGAAATCGGTGACTATTCACTGATTCCGCTAAAGAGTGCTAACATTTCACAAGTTAATTAGTGAATGTTCACAGATTATCCAGTAATTTTTCACTGATTCAGTAAGTGAAAACAGTTCTTTGAAAACAACTGGAAAAATAGTGCATATTCACTGATTCACTTGTGAGATGTTGGAACTCTTGAAGGAATACAGTGCATATTCACTAATTAAACAGTGACTATTTTAACTTATTCAATTTGTTGAAACTGCTCCATCCATCAGCGTGAATCAGTGAATATTCACTTATTCAGATTTAGAGTGTACAGAGCGAGCATTCTGGACACGTGATCGATAAAAACCCTAGCGTACTTTACTAGCTTATTTTTGTTCGTCCTCAGCGGGATGCCAGATGCGTGGTAGTCACCCATTAACGGGTAGATGAAGGTTAGCAGGACCGTTTATCTCAGTAACTGGAGTAGTTTGTCGCCTGCTCCATGGTGCGCTTTAACGATCCGCGAGCGGCAAGAACCCGGGACGCGCGATTCAATTAGGCCAGGTTAATTAAAACGTCGTCGCCGACGACGCCAATCCGCGACGGTCTTCCGCCGACGAGAGCATCTTGGCTCATGCCGCCATCATAGTCTTGCTGCGAGATGAACAAGTTTGTTCCGGAGAGTGTCTTCCGGAACTAAATAAGAATACGTTCACCTACAGTGGCGGATTTAAAGGAGGGACCCATGCCCCCCCCCCCTCACCCACATTTCAAAGTCAGATTCATTTTCTTTTTTTAATTTTTTCTAGTTTAATTTTTTATTTGCACTATTCACTTTTTAAGCCATATTTTATTTTAAATTTTTCTTACTTATATAATTAAATTTTTTGTGTGTATACTCCTTAAAAAGCACCATTTTGCATCTCTAAAATCGAAATTTCCCTGGAGGAAGACCCGTGTAACCCCGCTTTTGGCTTGGGGTGTATGTGTACACACTTTTTAAGGCATATTACCCCCCCCCCCCTTTTTTTTTTCACGCAATGCTGAATCCGCCACTGTTCGCCCATTTTAACAAAAAAAATAACTCCGTGGTTTGACAGTTAGATCACCCCTCCAACGTTTTTTCCTCACGACGAATGAGTGAGAGATTTTTGGTCAGCGCTTAACACCGAGGTCTTTAGAGCTGGTGAGAGGGGACATGAGGTGAGCATGGAGCAGCACAGGAATGAAGGGGAGGGGAAACGGGAGATCCCCGAGAAAACCCGCCGACCAGTGGCATCGTCCGGCACATTCCTACATGCGAAAATCCGGGAACTAACCCATCAAGAGTCGAACCCGGATCGCCTTGGTGGGAGGCAAATGGTCTGACCATTATTCGGCCACCGTGGCCCCATCCTCACGACGATCTGGTTTTGTGTTCCGTTACTAGTACGAGCAGAATCGAGAGTCCCGTAATTAAACGTGCGTTTTATATCAGAGATAAACAAACCGTCTATCATTACTTCTGTTGCTTCTTGGTGATGTATGAATTTAAAGAAATAGATACAGCAAAATTTTAGGATTGTCTCTGATCATTTTTCCGAATTTGCTTCATTAGCTCTTTTATAAGGTAGTCTAAGTTACCAAGTTGCTTCAAATATTTTCCACCTGCCGTTGGGATTTTCGGGCACTGACATATTTTATCCAGTGAAATTCGTTTAAAATGAGGAAGAAAATGATACGGCAACTATTTTCGTTGTCGTAATAATCAACGCAACATAAACTAACTTCAATAAATGCGCATGTGTCTGCCATTTTGGCAATATACGATTCCTCGCACAAAACCGCGCGAATGGCTTGATCCTAGTATCTCGTGTGGTGATGCACTAAGTTGGCGGGAAGTACTGTGACGTCACGCACAGGTCGTGCGCCTGTGATATGTTTGTGGACCAGCGCGCGGAGGCATTATTACTAGCAGCCGGTAGTTTTCGCGTAAAGATCTTTGCACCACTTTGTTTCAGTGCATTTCGTGCATGTCTACAACTCTGCCACGCAGTTACTGGAAGCGTGTAGTTTACGTAGAGGCGTCAATAATTTGACTGTGCCCATCAGAGCAAGATAACTGCGACAGCGCACGTCTGTGATTATATTGGGTAGAATCCCAAGATGCTGCAAGTTAAAAACATCCATTAATTGGCCAAATAAGCAGGGATGTTGGTTGTGGACGTAAGGAATTGAAACTAGTTGGATCGCGAAACTACCGATCCCTAACTATTACGCATTGTAAGAGTGGCAGAACACAACTGGGATTGTTGGCCAAGTGACGTCGTTCCGAGTTAGTGAAGAGTGAAGAGATAATGGTCAACACTTTACAACGACATTTTCCAGCGCTTGTGATGAATGATAGGCAACTACGTAAGTATGGAGCAGCGACAGAATATAGAGTTGATGTGATTTCCACATACGAAAATCCGAGTCGACCCCACCGGAAATCGAACCTGAAACGCCTCGGCGAATATTTACGTTTGGGTAGGTAGAGGTCTAGGGAACAGGCGACTGAGACAGACTAGGATTTAACGTCACGTATATGTTGAGGTCGTTAGTTACAGAGCCAATGGCTCTGGGAGAAATCAGAAGTGAACTGTTGTAAGAAAGAAGCCATCCCAACATTTACCAAAAGTGCTTTAAAAAAACCACGAGGTTAGCGTAGGTAATTAGAAATTTAAGCTTTAGTTGTACACGAAGTTTCGCGAGTGAAGGTTTATCTGTGACTAAATGTTCACTTGACTACTTCTCGACGAACACCTTACTTTATCCTGCTGTTCACCAGGGTAAGGTGCTGTTATCAAACGAATGTCCTAATTTGACTCTAAAACATTTAAACAGTACACATAACTAAAACCTAACGAAGTAAAACTAGGTCCACTGTCTTTTAACACTGGGAAACAGTATTAAACGAATCTCTACGTAACACTGACTGACTGAATAAATGGACGATTGGATGACATATTAAACTGCAACCCAAACCGCTGGACCTAGAAACGTGAAATTTTTCGTGCTGGTTAAATTTAGGTCGTAGACGAGCACTAAGAAGGGATTTTTCGAATTTCGTTCTCTGAAGGGGTGAAAAGGGGTGAAATGTGTTTTATAAAATTTGTCTACATAACTCGAACACGACGGCCTATCGCCGTGACTTTTACTTCAGTGGATCAATCATAAAAATGTAATTTAATGGTTTTTCAAAATTCAATATTTAAAGGGATGAAAAAACCTTAAATGAATTTTCGATTTATTATCTATATCTATTGGATCCTTCGAAATACGGTGTGGCTTATTACTTCAAAATTTTACTTATGTGAATACCCGAAAACCTGTTTTCCAATTTTTCGAAAGTCGACTCCCAAAGAGGACAAATGGGGGAAATTTGTTTTTTATCAGCTCAAACCCAATGGGCTATGTCGTGATTTTTACTTCAGTAAGATACATTTACAAATGTATAACATAGGACTGCAAGACGTTAAGAAATTATTTTCAATTTGTGAGATGGGGAAGACGTGAAATGTGTTTTCGATTATTCTTCAATAATTATAGAACCAGTCGAGATATCAAAGCACCGTTTGATTCAGAATTGTCTTTATGATAATACCGAAAATATATTTTAGGATATTTTCCAAATTCAACTCCACATGTGTAAAAAAAAATGTAAAATACGTTTTCGATTCGTGACTGCTATATATCGTTCTCACAGAATTTTTTACTATTGACGCGAGTTTTTCTTACGTTAATGCTTGCTTAAATACTTGAAATGTAGTTTATTGATTTTTCGAAATTTGATACTTAATGGGGTGAAAAGTTATGAAACGGGATGAAATGTGTTTTCAAATAACTAGAGACTGGAAAATTTCGCAAATTCAATTACCTGTAGGCTAGAATCCATTGTACCGTGCATACTTACGCCTCAACTATTTGTCGGCTAGCTGCTACTCAGTGGAACAACAGACAATGAACGAATATACGGGGCCTGGGTATGCATAGTACAGTGAATTCTAACCTACAGGTCGTTGAATTCGCGAAATGTTCCAGTTCCTACAAATCTCTGTCTATACAGTTTAAAATCAACTGGCCGTCGTCACGGTTTCCACTTTTGACGTCCATACGATAGCCTTAACTGTCTACAAAGATTTTTTTTATTCAAAATTCGAACCCTAAGTGGGTGAAAAGACATGAAATGTGTTTTAGATAAATCCATGTGAGTCATCGAGCCCGTCGAGATATAGAGTTGCTTTTTAAATGCCGCCCGTAAATAACAGATTTCAGAACATTTCTAAATCCGAGCTCTAAGATGGATTCAGTAGGTTAACATAATTTTAATTTCCTCATCAAAAATTAAGGTTTAATTTATTGAGAATGTATATTTAGACTACTTCTAGTGACTGAACGAGATGGCACAATGGTAAAATGTTATACTGGCATTCACAGTCACCTGAATTCGATTCCCGGCCACTGTCATACTGATTCCAGTTTTCCATATTTTGCCAAAATCGCTCCACATGAATACTGTGGAGAATTTATCTCTCGATTACTTACCAAGTGTTAATTTATGTGTAGCAGTCTCTAATTACCTTGCTGTCGACGAGACGTAAACCCCAATTAAATAAAAATTTTCTTCCCGTGACTGTGAATGATGAAACGACTGAAATTGAAGATTACAATCTCAAGATATTCTAACACAATAACATGTTAAACGTTTTCTGTATGTATGTTAAGAAATTTGAATTATTTTTTTAGGAATTATTTAGTTCTTACTATTTTAGTTAGAAAGTTTTTTAATTGATTTAAGAGAGCGCCTTTCAGATTCCCTCAGATTTTTGGCTGTGTTGTGTCATTTATGTCACCCAGAAACGATATAATCTTGTATTATACGAAATTAGTTATGATTAGAGCAATTGGTTGTAGGTGAAAATAGTTCTGCACCAACATATTTCAATGTATTGTGTGCACACCGGCACCTATGCTTCATACTCAGTGATTGGAAGTTTACTCTCGGTATCTTGATATTCTACACGCAAATTACATGCGTCTGATAACTTATAGGCGGTTCGGGATAAAGTGAGCACTCAAAGAAGCCCTGCTTAAGTTCTATTTTCAGCCAATTCGTATCTTTCCGCGTTTAACGGTTAACGAAGAGAAATATCTGACAGCTCTGAACACACCACTTGATGTTTACGCGTCTAAGATACACTGTGCAGTCAGTATGAATCGCTATAATTTGTTAAAAAAAAAATTATGTGTATTGATTACATAAAATACAATAATATTGTTTTCGGTTGATTTTGTTTCAGTATCGTTGAATATAAATAGGAAAATATCGCATAATTCTGCTACCAACCATACAAGCAGTAAGGCAACTATAGTTAATGTTGGATTATATGCTGCAACGGCTAGTGATACTTTTCAAAGGATCGATTTTTAGTGCTCACTTTATCCCGAACGACCTATAGTAACTTTATATTCATTGGCAGAGACAAATGAGCGACGCCTGAGCTTACTTAAAGACATGCTGCCAATTTCCATGAACAAAATCTGCAGGTGTGCACGTATTGCACTGAAACATGATGGTGCCAAATTCTTTTCACTATAAATCAGGGGCGCTAGTTACGATGTAATATAATGTTGCTATATTCTTGAAGTTCAATTTCCTTTACAATCACTTTCATTTCACACTGAAGGTTGGACAAGTGTTTGAAGCCGTACACTAAACGTCAAAATATGATAAAAAAAACTGTCAGCGAAAACTAAACTTCAATAATTATACTGTTGCAACGTAATCAGTTAACCATAAAAATATTTCAGATATTTTTTCTTTTTTTCTTCATAGGCGACTAACAACAGTTTTACTTAAATTAATTGTTCTACTCTCCAGTTCCAAAATCATATTAATATTTTATGTCCGATTTTAACACTCAAAAACTTTATTTAGTACGAACCGCTCTCATAACTTTAATTGGAGTAAAGTGTATGGTCACTGTAATCGAACCAAAAGTAATATTTGAAATCATGTGAAATACTCGTCTTGAAGTAACAAAAAATACTAAGGTAGACTTAAATCATTTAAAAATGATACGTGCTATAGACCAACATTTTCCTCGTGCTATTTATAGCAGTTATATTTAATGTTCTTTGATTATGGCGAAATTGTTATCGGTGGATGGACTGATGTCTGGCGCGTTATTCAAACCTATAAAGTAGCCCTAGCTATATCGGCTGAGGAAGTCGCCATCGTTATGGTTTATGTCAAGTCATGTCTGTCGATCAAATATTCGTAGAAAATTATCTTCCTGTTTTATTGAAAGGCCGATAATTTTGAAACTCGGTTTCCATTATTCAGAAGCCGTTAACATATTCACATGATGCGCACGTAAAAATTCTCGCCGTGAATTTTTACGTTTCGTTTTCAGTATCTTTTATATTTCCTAGCCGTAAAGTTTGGAGTTTTTTTATCATATCTGCGATCAGTGGAGTACTAGTTTTGCTCATGAAAAGGAATACATATTCCCGTCCAAGGCAACTATAACCACCTCAAATGATTGTGGTTCCTATAACAATCCAAGGTGCAGGATATGATCCTGTGATAGACAACAGACATAAAGTGTCTTAACCTCATATTTCTTTTCGGTAAGCATGGCTTCGGTGATCCGGAGATTTGTAAACCACTACTATGGCGATCCCGGATTGAACCAGATGCATTCAAAAATACAAAAATTAAATATTATTTAGTATAGTGTACGAATCATGAATATTTTTAATTAGGAACAGCAGTCCTGTTTTAGTATCGACTTTATGTGGATTATTCTTAAAACACACTATAATAGTTCCTACAAATAACTAGTTCTTTTTCAGTGCAAGGCTTTCCAAATCCAGTAAATAAACGGATATTACTTAAGACAGGAAAAAATTGCGGGATGAATAATCTGGGTTTCCCAATAAAGCATTTTCTCGCCAGATTCACTCTAATTCCTCAATTTATCAACATTTGGTTATAAAGGACATTCATCGAGCATTCACTGAAGTGTGAGTTACTACCACAAGTGACACAAAACACCCCTTTCCTTTCACCCCTGAACGCTGTTATGTAGCTATTATTTTAATATTCAATACATTAATTTGCCACGTAGTATTACTAGGAACCTGAAACATTCAGGTTTTCTTTTCGATTCAAGCTAGAATACAAACAATTGTAAACTCATGTCTCTTTGTTAAATGGCTCTTGACTTATCTCTTGGAGAGCGCTGTACCAATAATAAAGCATAAAGTAAATGGAGACCCAATCGTGTGGTATCATTGTATCAGCAAGTAACCAATGAGAAGTTGTTGTCTTCTTGAGTTCACTTACATTCTTGGAGGCTACCCTACACGTCACTGAAACCACGAATTTTCAGGTCTCTAAGCATAACAAGGACTACAAAAATAAAATAACGAACCTAGGATTCATGATCTTAAGGGCGCGGTCACCTCAGTTATAAAAAATAAAATAAATACACTTTTGTATTTTTTAACAATTTTTTAAATTTTTAAATTTTCATTTCAAAATGTAGCATTTTTTATTAAATACAAAAATATTTTATTTTTTGTTTTCATATGTGTCATTTCATAGCCTATAACATTGTTATACACTGTCAATTGTTTCGGTTCGGTATTATAGTTGGTTTTAGTGGCGAACATAAAACCGTAAAAGGCAAATTTTGACGTTTACGAATCATTACACGAAAACTATGAGAGATACAACAATTTTCTGAGAGGAAGATTTAGTCACAATTTATGTCTAAAATAAGAAAAAAATATCTGGTACAAATATAAAAATAAAAAAGACGTTGAAAACTGAAGTGACCGAGACTCATAACACATCTACCTTGCCTTTCAAGCAATATCTATTTTGCTATCTCAAGATATCATGATACCAGTGAAATCATTTTACGATGTCACTTTGTGCCTCTGTTTAATTGGTTACAAATCTTCTGATTATGTAAACATTGTTTAGTGTGTCAAATAAGTTTTCTATTTATTTAAGTACAACGCCCGTGAACAATTCGTTCCAACAAGACAAGCTAAAATTAAGCAAAAGGTATCAACAAGCGAGTAGATATTATCAAAACAATGTACTGGTGTGAATGAACGACAAGCCTTGAATGAAACGCTAAAAACATCATTTCGCACAGAAACCATTCATATATGTTAATTTGTTAATGTATCGGTTAAACCTACTAACAAACTACAAGCAAGCACATATATGATAATATTTTCTTAGTTTTCTACGGTGTCCTTTTGATCAACACATACTAGGCGTTATCAAATTTCCTCTTGCATATTTTGTCTCATGGGAGACTAATATCTCTAAAGACGTTTGTTTTTTATAACAGAATGTCACTGAACCCATGTACCAATTCACAACTGCACAATTTATTTTAAAGACACAATGACCATTCTAATGTTCTGGTGTTTCCCCTGTATTCTTCCATTATTTCGGGTTCGTGTCATTACGCACAACTATACCCTACATCGTAAAACTGTCGGGAAATCGCCATTGCTTTGTATTCACGTATTCTTGGCTTTATTAGGGGCACTGCTTGACAAGCTTGTTGACTAGAAGCTCCAGTAGGAAATCAGAGCAAAGGAAATTAATTTTCAACTTATTAAGAAATGTTATACTGCACATTTTTAGGGCGTAGCCTGCCAGGCGCTTCAACCTCTTTGTAATGTGCGGAGAATTTTTTTTTTCGAAACGTTTCCACGTGTGCCCATTGCGCAAATGTACGAAAATAAAGCACACTTCGAACAAAGGCGGACTGTCGTTGTTCAAACACCATGCTTGAACATGTACTTGCCGGAACTCAGGCAGAAACGTGCATTGAACTTTAGTATTCAATCAATGAAATTATATGGTCAACGTTTAAGAGGGCGTGGTATATAATTCAACGCCAATTTGCGAAAATTAAACAATAGCAATCCTAGGCAACTTTTAAACAAAATTGATTCCAGTGTTACTAACTTCTGAGGCACAATATCTGGCGCCGGAACCTCGTGCATTTAACTGCGGCGCAAGAGATCACGCTTTACGAATAAGTAATTCTGGATAAATATTTACTCGTAAAGTTGGCAAATACCATTATCTAGGATTGTCACTTAGTATTTTATCTATATTGGCTTTGAAAAAGCGTAGGATTCAATGTATGTTTTCAGCGTTTATTTATCTACCACGCACTCTCAAAGTCCCACAGTAAAAATTGATCGGCGGGAATCTTGAACCTAGTCAAGTGCTTGGCCCGTTGGGGCGATGCGGAACTTGATGCACGCTTCATAGTAACCCTTATAGCTCCGTCGCTTCTGAGCACCTAACACGCAGGTGGGCGGCAACCTTAAGAAAAATTGCAAATTTTATATCTAACTAGCGACCCGGGTAGCACTAATTATCTATGGCCAATAATTGAAGACTACATATTGACATGCCGCACACTTTCAAGTCTCGATCCTAATTTATTAATTATTAATTATTATTATTTATTAATCCATTAATTAATTTGTTCGGAAAATATAACACAAAATTGGCAAAAAGCAAAAAAAAAACTATGTTGATTTGATCGCTACCAAACTTAACAGGATCACCTGTTGGACTAATCTGAAGATTGTTTGGAAATTTCATCAAAATCGCTCCAGCCGTTTTGGAGTTCATAGGGAATATACATACTCACATCTATGTATACATATAGGCCTACATATATATAATTTTTAATTTAGATTTTATTAAACATTTATAAAAGGAATTTTCATTTTTAGAATTTATCTTCCTGTGTCAGTAGCCCTTAAAAATGTCCCGCAAAATTAATTTGTTCGAAAATTTTTTATTGGAAATTAATACATTGGAATTTCTTTGACGTTGATTCTCATTTGAACTCGTTTAGCTGTCAGAAACAATATTTTCCTGATTGCAATTCAACGCGACCTCGGCTTTGCAACAGCCTCGGTCCACATCCAGGCTTTGCCGGCGTCAGTCAATCGCCGTCAAATGTTTTGTTCGTAAACATACTAACGAGGGACGAGTGTTCCCGGAGCGACGACAAATCGGCGGCCGTTGTGGGCTGGCCGTGATGGTATCGTCTATAATTAAACCCTGCTTCGGCATTACGGTAATGGACTACCGAGCAGAACGTAGTGGGTGAGAGAGGGGAAAGGTTGTTGAGGTGGTCGACGGGAGGGGAATCGTGGTTGGTCGCAAAGCTCTTTTGTGACGCGTCGCTCGGAAACAAGAGGGGTTCGTGGAGGAAGGGGGGGCTCGATTTTGGTGGTGGGTAATCAGTTGCAGAGCAAGAGCAGACAATAAGAGGCATTGATCCGGTCGGGGAGAGAGGAGGGGGATGCGCAAGAGTTTCGTCGGTGAAAGAAGAGACGGTTAGGTTAGTCGGGATCTGAAGGGAGCAGTGGAGGAGCTAAGCGCCACGGGACAATGGAACAGGTGATTCACGAAGCTGGCTGGGACCCAGGAGACACAGTCAAACCCGTAGCTATGGTGGAAGACCTTTCTGGCGAGCCCCGTCCCACTGTCAAGAAATTACATTTTTTGCTCGTAACTAGAGATTATGGTTTATCGCGAGAAAACTTTATTATTTGCTGGGTTTCAACGTAAATTCATCTTATGAAAAAAAAAATGACTGGCTTTCGTTTGTACGTAGAGCTGTTACCAGTGGCGGCTCGTGGGTTGTTGCCAGGTAGGGCTGCAGTTGCCAAGAGCTAGCTGTACAGGGTTGTGCGCTGGTTGACTCTACAGCCACTGACACGCTGATGTGCAGGTGCCCCTTACTACTGAGTGGTCACAACACATCTAGTAGCCGGCAAATATTTCATGGTCGTTTGTCTACGGCGCGTTCATCAAGAGTGTACAGTTCCGACTATCTGCAGCCCCACCTGGCAACAACCCACGAGCCGCCATTGACTGTTACCCTGTTTGATCGAGTCAATAATGGTCTGCAGACAGCTACGTTGTATCATACGTATATCACCCAATATTACACGTCATAAGAAGCTACAGTATTTCCAAGGGTAGGTTGGTATTAAAATGTTCGCGATGTGCCATCATCTCTTGTCATCACTTAAGAGGGTCTTATGGGTTGAAGTATTTTATGCGTTCGAGGCCTAGAAGTGCGGAAGCGGTAAGGGCGACACTCAACGCGCATCAAGCCTCACACTAGCCTCTAGACGCAAGTAACTGAACTGGTGTGTAGTCATCTCACTGACAACTCGCCTGTACGAGACATTCAGTTGTTACCCTATTATTTTTGACGTAATATTAAAGATAAAGGTTTATTACACATGTCTAAAACATTTCAATGTTTCTGCGCCAGTATTAACTGACCTAAAATAATACCGCAAAAAAATCTCATTTTCGTCTTTTTCTGCCCGCTAGAAAATATGCTTTAATGAGTAGTAAGTAATGAACTTGAAATGGGTATAGGTATGTGTAGCTTTCCTTAAATGCTATCCCTAAGCAGACACCATGCATATGCGATGGTCAGTTGTCGAATAATCTGCAAAGGCGATAGAAATCATTATTTTATATTTCAGTGTAATAGTTTTAGTTTTGTAGACGAAACTTGCAAGGACAGTTACCTCTTACAAAACAATTGTAGCTCGCATAGTTTTCTCATAACGGTACGTCAAAGTCAAAATTTGCCATGTTACGCTGCCATGTAAATAGTGAAAATCAGTTGACTTACTTTAGTGAAATAAATCACGGTTAAATAACATCCCATAAGCTAAGTAATAAAACATTTTAGAAACCCACTGTGTAGTATTATGCATTTTTTTTTAATTACAAAACCACAGTAAAAAAGTTGCGAATTCAGCAGTTTTCTTTTTATATAAAAATCGTTCACCGAAGGTTTATTATTGTCTTGTTATACAGCACATGGCATATTTTTTCACTGTGAATTATTTCCCTTAAGTAAAGTCAATTGGTTTTCACTATTTGCATGGCAGCATAACATGCAAATTACGACTTTGACGTACCGTTATGAGAGAACTATGTGAGCCGAAAATGTTTTGTAAGGAGCAACTCTGCTCGCATGTATCGTCTACAAAACTAATACTATTTCTTATAAATATAAAATTAATGATTTTAATGCATTAGATCGCCCTTAAGGGGGTCGTTTGAACTGGCCGACGGTTGGTGAGCAGAGCCCCGGCAGTTACAAGGTTATTCGTAAACTATTCAGCAATCACAAGCTATGTCTGCATAGGAATAACATTCAAAGAACGTTATACACTTTAAAAGCCATTTCAGGTTCTTCCTGTATCTCTAAAGTTTCTTATTGTGGAACCGAAAATGACCAAAATGGATGTTATCTTTAATATTACGTCATAAAATGATATGGCCACAACTATATGTCTCATAGAGGCGTGTTGTCCGTGAGAAGACTACACGACAGTTGAGTGACTTGCGCCTAGAGGCTAGAGTAAGGCGAGATGCTCGTACTGTCTCGTCCTTACTGCTTCCCCGCTTTAAAAGCCTCGCTCTTTAGTTTTGTACTGGTTTCGAAAATATTTTTTTAAACGCAAATTAATACATACATCAAAATTTCATTTTGGCCGTTTTAACACTTTCATTTCATCGTTTGTACCTGAATTTTTCTGTTGCAATACACCAAACGGATTTTTAGATTTTTGCCCCTGAAATATCACATATTTTGTTGTCAAAATTAGCCAAAATTAAGCAAAATAATTTTTTGCTAGGGAACGGTGCTTTTTTTTAATACCGCTCTGGCAAAATTGTGTATTGTACGATTGTTCACAGTCTTAATTTTTTTCAAAGTATTTGGTAAAAAAATTTCCGAGTTATTTGCAATTGTTTGAAATAAATGAAAGATCATGGCCTTAACGTCCACCCAGGTGGCCAACTTAACGGCATGGCGACAGCAAGGAAGAGATTTACATGTTAAATCATATTAAGTGGGGCCTAAGTCACCTGTCGAGCTTGCATATTTGCTGCAACTGATATTTTTGCTGAACTCAGTGTGACCCACATTGCTAGGTATCTTTTACACGGTACATTTAATACCCTGAATAACCAAAGAAAAACTGAAAATCACCAACTCAAAAATTTATCTACACATTATTATTCCTACGACAGTATTTTGTGCTTCTCAGGGCCGAAAATGTTTTCCGTCCTATCATTGAGACAAATATTTTTTTCTTGTGACCGTGAGTATGTTCGAGTACCTATATGTTTGTGTACCCACAGCCACATATGTAAAAAAGATCTGTAGAAAAAATTGTTGCCTTGCCGGCTTTGGTGACTCAGCGAAAAGTTGATTTCCATAAAAAATGTATGCTTAGTAACGTCAAAAACCAATCTCGAAGCGTTTCCTATTGTTGTTTTCAGTGAACAAAAATGTCGTTGCATTCACTACTATACTATATAAAGACGGTTAAATGTAAAGCGAACACTATTTGTAGCCGTACACATTGTTTTATTGTTTTTATTTCCCCCACAATGTTCTGTACTATTGTACTATGGTAAACTGGATAAAAATAAATCAATACAATACAACCCCATTTCACAGAAGTAGATGGTACATTGTTTTTAGCATGCAGATGTACTCCGTGGTTGTTGCTTTGTATAAAATAAGTAGACAGTTTTTGTTAATTGCTCTTTTTGACCTGAATGAACTTTGAGTATAGTGCTTCTCAGTTTTGATACGTTGGTGAATCTCAATGACAAGATCATTAAAATGTTACTATAGAAAGTCAACGTTCCGTGTTCGAATCCCTGATGATTCATTAATCTATTTCCCTGGTGTTACGTGTAGGTTTTTGTTTACTTGTATGTGCACTAAGGTATTTTCTTTCACCTCCGATTAACAAAGGAGATTGAAAAGATGATATTTTTGTATGCAGGAACTACATTTACTATCTTTAAGGGAGGAGTTCACGCCAAATTTGAATGATTTTAATAATGTTTATATTTCTACAAGATATGGTTTGTTTTATATATATATAGTGTGGCTATTTTTTACAGAAATGAACATTTTCTAGCTTACATAGTTTTTGTACAGTGGCATGTTAAAGACAAAATGTGCTTTAACGGTTTAATACACGAAACGAAAACCAACTGAATTATTTCATTTCTGTAAGTCCTTTGTTTTCCTTTTTTTCTATTAAACCGTTTTATGCCAATTTTGGCTTTGACCTGCCACTATACAAAAAGTATAAAAGCAAGAATATTTTCATTACTGTAAAAAATAGTCTCAACAAATATTTATAAAACAAACCATATCTCGTACAAATATAAAATTTTTCAAAAGTATTAAAATTTTGCATGGGGTCCGCCCCTCCCTTAAGAAAGCCATTTGCAAATACAAGGTTAGACTTATACAAAATAATCTTCCTGCGCGGGCCATAAGAAGAGGCAAGTGTTTATGGTAAACCGACTATATATCGTGATATATCTTGATATCAAGGTAAACCACTTTGAGGGCTTTACAAAACTGGAAAGGCGCTTTACACCGAGTTCGCTACGTTACCAACAGAGAGCAGACATGTGTAGTTTCGGTAATAAGTGACCAATGCGTCAAATATAAAATCATAATTATAATGTTCAACATATGTCTGGTATTGAAGTTCGAAACCTTAGCGTCACAAAGTGGGGTAGGTTTACCCTATGGTGGGCGGATATAAAAAAAAACGAAATAACACCGCTGCATGTTAATTGATCGCCGTTTACCGAAATTCAATAGTGTTATTTTGTAAAATTCATAATTTCAATTAAATAGCTTTATAATACAGTAGTTTTATTTTACACAGATATATATTAAAATAGGCATTTTTCCAAAACTATACATATGAATACCGTTCGTATAAATAAAAACGTTAAGGCCTCGCTCTTTAGTTTTGCAGTGGTTAAAAAAATATTTTTTCAACACAAATTAATACATATATCAAGAATTTATTCTCACAGTTTTAAGACTTATATTTCATCGTTTGTATCTGCATTTTTCTGTTGCAATACACCAAACGAATATTTAGATTTTTGCCCTTGAAATATCACTTATTTTGTGGTCAAAATAAGCGAAAATGAAGCAAAATAATTTTTGCTAGCAAATGGTACATTATTTTAAAAATCGCTCTGGAAAAGTTGTGTATCATATAACTGTAAACAGTCTCAATTGTTTTTCAAATCATTTGGTTTAAAAATGTTTGAGTTATTTGCAATTGTTTGAAATAAATGAAAGACCATGGCCTTAACACGGAATTCTTAAATTCCATTCCTCTGAAAAATGTCTTGTAAATAGACAGGTGTATCTACAAACCACACTTGCTTGTAACAGCATCGGTGATTACGCCAGTGTTACTAGGCCGGCTAGTTTTATGCTATAGTGGACTTGAAAGCCACAGTTAATGAGAAATCAGGAGCGCCGTGGAATGACCTGATTTGTCCCCTCTAAGGTCCCCTTTGCATCCCGTCAGTGTTGGAAGTGATTACTCTTCATGCTGGAGTGGACCAGACAGGGATGTCCCTCGTCTACTCTGTGGGCCAATCAAAAGCAAGTCTGCCGTATCTGTGACTGCATAGTTCTGTTAGGTTTTTAAGTTATTAAGGCCATGTTCTCGTGTTTCTACTTTATTTTGCGATATTAATTTTTTTAAGTCTAAGCGAGAGTACACATAAAAATCTGTTTTACAGTTTTGTTAAGGAACATGAAAAGGTATAATGTCGAGAAAACGACTGGAATATTCAATCGACAATAAAATCTGTACTACTAATCAAAATTCGATGAGATTTTTTTCCCGAGTAGATAATTTTAACGTCAGTAAACCTCTCGCGCAGAGATTTCCGGATAGTAAAATTATTTTCAAATAAAAATGCAAGTATTTTTTAAATTCTGTTATCATAGAAACCTGGATATTATCATATTAAAATTATAAAAATTACAGTTTTCCATTTTTGTACATTTTGTGGTTTCAAGCCCTTCTTCTTCTAAAATCAGTTTTAACTTTTTTTACTCGAAAGTAAATTATATCACCGCATATTGCTACATAAATAAACGTCCGCTGATAAAATACCTACTCGGCAAAAAAATCTCATCGAGTTTTGTTGAGTAGTTCAGATTTTATTAGCGTATGAGTATTCCAGTCATCCGCTTGACATCGTACCTTTCCATACCCTCTAAAAATAGCCTTCTCCATGTCAGCTGACTTTTTTTTTTCTTTTTTTTTCAAAACAGTAAATACTATGGTGTTAGCTAATTACGTAACTACGAAATTCTGGTCAGTTGACTTTTTAGTCCAAACTGTACAAGTTATTGTCTTTACGGAAAGGCCATTTTAAACAAAACTGCCCAAAAGATTTTTGATATCTGCTCTCTCTTTTAAGGTTAAACAAATAATTATCACAAAAACAGCTTAAACAGGAAAGCATGCCCTTAAACTGTGTTATTACGTTGCATATAGTTAGCCAATTATATATATATATACACACATACGGGCTGTAAACAGCAAGTGTTTACAACTATACAAAGAGGGGTATAGGACGATGAGACGAACAATTTCATATTGACACTTTTGGTCCACAGAGTCGGGAAATATTAGAAAACTGCGGAAGAGTTTCGCATTAGCAATACGCAGGGCTCACTGTTTGCGCAGGCAGATCCCAGCTATGGATCCAGTTTTATTCGCCCTGGTATTCGGTGGAGTTAAACCAGATATCAGATCATTCCGGAAACGTTACTGTGAACCACTGTAGCGTTTGCATTGTTAAACGCATTGTCTGGTTAACGATAACCCAGTTACATTCGTTACTACAACTTGACGCGTGTGTGTGTGTACCACCGGTATTTGATTTTACAGGTTTTGTTATACAATTGTTTTGGTAGCGTGTATAATTTGTGCGTTCCTGCTGTACTAATTATCTGGTTTTTGTAATGTGTTCGTGATTTATTGACATAGCAAACACGAGTGTTAGCCAATTCAAATTACAATGTTCGACAATATTACCGCATCAATTGTTCAGGACCACTGTGTATAGTAGTTGTAAACACTTATCGTTTGCAACCTGTATGTGCCTATCTCTCTCTCACACTCTCTCTCTCTCTCTCTCTATATATATATATATATATATATATATATATATATATATATATATATGTGTGTGTGTTTTCTGTGTGTATATATATATATATATATATATATATATATATATATATAAAGGTTGTTAGGGATAGTTAGCACTATATATTTAACCTTTGAAAGGTATCACTAGCCGTCACTGCATATAATTCAACATTAAGTATAGTTACCTTACAGCTTGTATGGTTGGCAGTGAAATAACGCAATATAGTTCCATGTATTTTCCTACTTAAATAGAACAATACTGAAATAAAATCAACCGAAATCGGCATAATTGTATCGTATGTAATTAATAAACTTTTTTTAAACTATGTAGGTACTTACCGACTGCACATTTCATCTTACAAGAGCAAACATCGAGTGACGTGTCCAAAGAGGTGAGACGTTTCCCGTCGTTAGCCGTTACGCGCGGATAGATATGAATTGTCAGAAAATAGAACTGTAGCAGAGCATTTTTTAGTGCTTACTTTATCCCGGACCGCCTTTATCAATGAACTCTGTAACGTACGTGTTCTTGTACCATTCATCCGAGAGTCCAATTGCGATTAAACTTTGCTGAGCTGCGCGTGTGCCCAGGAATTTTTTTTTTTTTTTTTTTTTTAACAAAAACAATATAAGAGAAGGGGGTACAAAACAAAAGTGGGGGAAAACGAAGTACACAAAAACTTACGTGAAAAATTTAATTTTTCAAAATATTCCTAAAACATTAATGATCCTTAGCATCAATTTCCGCCATTTCTATTTTTTTTAATTTCACTGTAGAAAATAATTTCTAATAAATAGAAAATCATTTACCGTAATTTATCACTTGTTATATTAATACCAGTATTAACATTATTACTCGCATGAAGTTCGAAGTGCCAAAAATTTTTATCGAAAACTTTTTTTTTTTTTAATTTGTTTTCAAAAGATATTGATAACAAAAGAACATATACGTAATATATCATATCATTAAATTGAGAACAACAAGAACGAAGTCAAAGGCAACAGCTAGTGAACTATAAAACGAAGTCCCTTATTTTCACATAAAATCTCAGCTGGCATACTGTATGTACAAAATTATTTTACAAAACAAATATATGTATGAAATGTGGTCGCAATCTGATATTTAACTATTTTACTTATATTTTCACAAGAGATAGGCCTTCCTTTACCGACTTTTGTATCAGTATTTACGTGCGTAAAATTTTTATTTCCATTATATAATTTAATTGTGCTTGATTTACGTACAAGTGGTATTTACTAGAATCATTATTCCTTAAAATCATAGCACTTAACATTGTTTTATCTTACGTTTTCATTGATAACTACTCGTACATACTGCAACGAGGTATTTTACAATTGCTAAATATATAAAAATTCCTAAAGAATACCAAAATTGTTGTTCTTGAAAATTTCAAAGTTTTGTCAACAAAACTGATTGATTTTGGGTTACAAAATAAAACGATGTCTCAAACAGTCAAACAACGTGCGTTCGTCAGAAAACGTAACATCCATACAACATAGCTTTCGAGATATTTCTCTCAATTTGTTGATTAATTTCCATGAACCGGAGTTTGAGTTTGTAAACTAAATAAACCACTCAGAGCGAGAGTGAACTAATGTATCAATTTTTTCAGTTTACTTCAGTTTGCCAGCCATCTTTTATAATCTTGAGCATAATTTTTTTCCCTGTTATGAAAATATTTGTTTTCATATAGCAAAATTATTCAACTGTCTTACTTTAATAGAGTATAAATATATTTCATGCATATTTTGATAATAATAGTTAACATAACTGGTCAAGTTTATATTACATTTAGTATAATCGGGTTTCTTTGAATCAGTTGGGGCATGTAAAACAGTTCAAAGGTCTATCCTAAATTTTATTCACTAAAACGGTTTAAAAACTTTGTACATTTTTGTATGAAATGCAACCTTTCTGCCAATATTGTCTCTACTAAATCAAGACAATGTTATAACAGTATGGAGGGAGCTAAGTTGTCCTCTTTCCCTATCCCCTTTTTTTTCATAATTTTTTATTTTCAAGACTTTAGTTTAAGACAAGTAAACTATCAGTTAAACGCATTTTAATACTACTATAATAATAATTCACTTTGGTAAATTTGAAACGTCGTATTTAGCTTGGAAAAATTTTATGATGAAGTTTAACTCGTCAATTTATTTTTATTTACTGGCGTTGACACTTACGTGCACGTATTAAGTACAAAATAATTTAAATGTTAAACCTAAAGTTATAAAACTTTCATTACTGACTGAATTAAGTAGTACGTTTGCATTGTTAATAGAATTAGCTTTTGCAAGGTGGATCTGGTGTTCGTGCATTCACGTTTCATATATTTCACTTGTAGCGTTTGTTGACAGTAAAGATATTCCACTTTAGCTTTTCGCCGGTTCCACATGGCATATCTTCATATTGTTACTTAATGAAATTGCGTAACTGTAATACGATTGAGTGACACTCGGGAAGGTGCTGGGTTCGATTTCCTTCTCCAGCCATCCTGATAATCGGTTTTCTGGAACCGCTCCAACCGAACGCTGGGATAGTTCCTAAACGAAGGCCACGTCCGATTCCTCTTCCAATCCCATGTTGTTTCAATTTTTGTCATCAACTATAATAACCTCGCTGTCAACAATACGTAACGCCCACTTACCTCACCTTATCTCCTAAACAGGTGAAGCCGTGCGTTAGATCCGCACTTTGAAATATTTAAGCTCCTTAAGCAAAAACCGAAGTTACTTTAGAAATAGTAGTTTGCATTGATAGGATAAACCGACCATATATCGTGATATATCTTAATAAACCACTATGCGGACTTCACAGAATTGTGAATGATCTGTACACGTAGTTCACTAGATTACCAACAGAGAGCAGGCATGTGAATTTCGGCAATAAGTGACCAATGAGTTAAAAATATGATCACAATTTAAATGTTTTACATATTTATGGTACTAAAGTTCGAAGTCTTAGTATCACGAAGAAGGGTACGTTTAACCTATGTAACAGTGTTTTGGCCCAAATTCTACAATAGGAGTAAGTCAACCGTTTCGATTGACCGCACTTCCACTCTTTCGTCAAAGATAACCGATGTGCGGTGAGCCAGTTGCCAAGAGAGCAGTGTTTAAATGACAAATTCTGAATTGTGATTCATGTAGGAAATTTATCTTTCTAATTTACCTTTGTTTCATACCGATAACAATTGTCATTTTGTGCTCGCGTCTACCTTACTGTCAGAAAATAAATTCGGAATATTGTGTGCACAAAATTATTCATTCTGGAATAGAGTGAGTGAGAGATTTTGGTCAGCGCTTAACATAGAGGTCTTTAGCGCTGGTGGGGGTGAAATGATGTGAGAATAGAGCAGTGCCGGAATGAAAGGGCGGGGGAAACGGGAGATCCCCGAGAAAACTCGCCGACCAGCGGCATCGTCCGTCACGATTCCCAAATGCGAAAATTCCGGGGACCGTTCTGGAATAGAACTCGAGAGAGATTTCTTTGTTTCATAAGTAACGTACTGTTTCACAATTTGGAGTGATTGCCAGTTAAAGGTATTAAAGGTGGTTCTCGGGGTGAACATTAGAGTGGCGTGCTCAGACTGGTGGTAACTTCTGTCTCCACCGCTCAACTGTGACTCATGGATTACTTCTACAAGAGATTAAGATTAATTATCAGACGCTACAGTATTAACTAGATGGGTCGTTTAGTAACAACAATCGCACTCAATACAGCTCTACGACTGGCGTCGTACAATCTCGGCTTAAGGGCGCCGTACATCTCAGTTTTCAACGTCTTTTTTTTTTTATTTTTATATTTCTGTACCTCGAAGGCATACGACACTATGTCCACTTTTTCTCAAAATGCACTTTTTACCATAAACATTACTACAGTTTTAAATACGTTCAAGTAACATACAACACAAAGTCTATGTTGGGTCAAAAACCCACATTTTTGGGTATTAAATAGCTGAATTCACTAGTGAATCACAGCCTTCAAACTGGTCTCCTGAAAAATATTATTTTTGTGACATAGTGTCTTATGCCTCCGAGGTACAGATTTGTACCGGATATTTTTTTCTTATTTTAGACGTAAATTGTGACTATATCTTCCTCTTCGAAAATTGTTGTATCTCACATAGTTTTCGTGGAATGAGCCGTAAACGTCAAAATTTGCACTTTACGTTTTTATGTACCCCACTAAAACCAACTGACTTACCGAACCGAAACAATTCACAGTGTATAACAATGTTGTAGGCTATGAAATGACACATACAAAAACAAAAAAATAAATATAAATTATTTGTGCAAATTTTGACGTTTACAACTCATTACGCGAAAACTATGAGAGATACAACAATTTTTGAAGAGGAAGATTTAGTCACAATTTATGTCTAAAATAAGGAAAAAAAATATCTGGTACAAATATAAAATATAAAAAGACGTTGAAAACTGAGGTGACCGCGCCCTTAAGGCCTGAATAAAGTTAGCTAGTACAGAAATATATTGGAACCCAGTTCCAAGCGACTTACCACTGAGAATTGGCGCAGTCGACACGCAAACGGATTCGCATGTGAGTATGGCCGCGACCTCCCAGGGTCACGAGCGGAGCCCCAGACGTCCGGCCCTCGAACGACGGAGTTGGGTGAGCAGGAGGACGGCGTCCTAGACGACCTGGAAATGCCCCAACTAACAGTCCGATAAACGACCCCATAGGTGGCCCTGCCCCCTCGTTATATACGTCAGACTGCTCTCATTAGTGAGGATAACCTTCAGAGTGTTGTCATAACACCGCTCCGCGCTTGCAGCTCTGCCTGCTGGCTGAGCGCTGCGGTGGTATCAGTAACAGTACGTTTCGGAAAACTCGTTAATGTCACGAAACTTTTAGATTGCTTTGTATTAAATCAATAGTTTACGAAGCGTTATCACAAAACTAATCTTATTTTTCATTTGGTACGTTTATACTTTATCTATAAAAGAAAGTATTAAAACACAGAGATATAGTGATATATTATGTACTCGTTTGGAATTAAAATCGAAAATTATTTTTTCAGCACCATTTTACATGTACGTGACTATTAAAGGAACGTTAGTGTACGGTGATGTAAGTATATTAATTTATAGTGATACATATATTAGTTTTCTAAATGTATGTATATATATTATTCAGTCTGAAGTTTTATGAGTGAGTATACCCAAGTGCCAACCATTCAGCTTCTACTCTCAGGAAACAGCAGACAATAAAGGATAGACTGGGCTTGATTGTCAATAGAGTAGTGTATTCTAACATGCAGGTCATAGAAATCGCGAATATTTTCGTTTCTTTAGAAGCTAAAGGTCAACATCAACGTGCACGATTGCAGTAAAGAATCACACAAATAAATACGTGCACTGAGCTCAACATTACTTTCGAAATATAAACTGACATTACTGCTGGGTAAACCACAGACACAAATCTTCAAATGCATGTGCGTGTGTTAAATTATTTTGAATATGTAAGATTAAAGTGTGTTAACGCTCCTACAAAATTTAACTTGCAATTTAAATTTAAAAAATTATAATTTGGCTCCTAGTTTCCAAACAATGTCTTGTAAAGATAAGAAAATCGTTTGTAGCGCAGTTCATATTAGATGTAGGCTACTGAGCTAAACTTGTACGCTATCCGTAATTCACACACCCTTGAAGCGTACAGAACGGAAGGGGAAGTATGAAGCGAAGGTTCCATCCAAACTAATCCTGCAGGGTCGTCATTCAAGCTAGGCGTCACACAGTCCTGTCCGACGGGAAGAATAGATCTGTCAGCGGGGGATCGTCGCCTAACATATGGCGGGCGGGACCATATTACACGTGCAAAACCATCAGTTGACACGTGCCGATGTCCGTCGCCCGTTTCAGTACTAGAGGGAGGGGAGGATGAAGGGAGGACATTTAACTGCAGGTTAGTCACGTAATTAAAATAGACATGAAACAAAATGCTATCGCTCCACCGTTTTCTGATTACTCGTCCAAAATAACCAGGTGTCAATGTCTGGGTTTAAAAAAAATCAACGAATATAAGCTTAACTATTCCTGTGAAACGATTTATATTTTAGAGCTATTGTGTTGTGAAATTTAAATATATATTTTGATGTACTTTTTCTAGTACCAGCTAATTACAAAAAAAAAAAAACGACAAACACAAAAACCTTCCAAGTAATGAAATAAAAAAATATGCGGAGAAGTTCAAATGGCCGTAAACCTTCAGTGGCGGCTCGTGGGTTGTTGCCAGGTGGAGCTGCAGATAGTCGGAACTGTACACTCTTGATGAACAGTCTGAAACAAAATAATTGCGTTCATACGTAAAAAAAATCTTCCACGGATACTCTATTAATAGGTACTGGTTTGACGCAAATATGTTGTGCCGTTTAGTTTTATCATGTTTTGAAATTGTATACTTCTTTCGTGCTCTTCCTGTACATTACAAAAAAATATGTTCAATTCTAATGCGCTAAATAAGGTAATATGATCTTTAATTTACCAAATTTTCATTTCGAAACATTCAGCTGAAAACCACATTTGAACTAACTTAAGGCTGATTTCACCACGAAAAGTTAAGAGAAGCTAAACTTAGATTACAATTGAAATTAATTTTGCCGACAGATAACATTGGTGCAAGTTCAATAAACGGACGTTAACTAAGGGCTTGTATTACCACTTCTGAATAAAGTTATGAATTAAATTAATTAGACTTTTCTTGTACATAGCTCAGAAATGCGTACTACGACCCTCTGATATCATTTATTCGCCACTGAATAAGTTATCTGCTGCTTGGACTTGCAGATAGCTTTTTATCCAAATGTTTAAAGAAGAAAGAGAAAAAATGGCGTGTATTATTGAAGTGAGAGATTATTACTACGTTTAAAGCGCAACTCAATCCGGGTTGAACTAGGGGTGGACTGAAGAATCTTCTTTCAATTATTACTTTAACACTTTCCTACTGAACTGAACTAGGAGTGGATTGAGTAATACAGTCCAGTCGGCGAGTTGGACTGTAGTAAAAAATCCGGATTGAAATTTTTACTTTAAACGCATACTGGACTGGACTGAATGAAAATGGAGCAGTCGCCATGTTGAATGGTTTCTTTGGTTATGTTAAAGAGGTCCTGAGATAACTAAGTAAAACTCTTTGATGTTATAAAAATAATGGGATGTGGAAAAAAAAGTAAATAAATATTCTGACGAATGAATCAAAACAAAGTATCTAACAAATATTCACTTTTTTATTTTTTGGCAGTTATTTGTCCTTTAGTTCAATGTTTTGTAAGGGATGTCTCCAGACCACGGCCGTAGACGAACAGGTCTGGACACTCGCCAGGAAACTTGACCCCCTTGTTGTTTGGCTGCAGTTCACCAAGTTACCGAGAGTGTTGTGCGTCTTTGACTCTGCAATCAGGGCGGTCGGGCTCCGACACAATTTATCAAAACGTATTTTTTTATCAATTTATGAAACCTTCCTTCGTTCACAATCCTAAAGCATAGCTCCAGCAATCTTTATTTACTTTATAATTAGAGATGATGGTATATCGCGAAAATATTTTGTGCCAACATAGGCTTCAGAACACTACAGTTTGTTGCAACATGTATGATTGGGTGATATACGTCTGACACAACATATATGTCTGCAGACCAATAACAGGCATCATATTTTGCAATATCGGGATTCGTATTGGATCAGTCAAATAGGGCCACAGATCCCGTACAAGAGAAAGCCAGTAATCTTTTCATACGCTGAACGTACGTTGAAACTCTGCAATCAGTCAAGTTTTCCCGCGATAAATCATGATCTCTATTTATATAGGCGGTTCGGAATAAAGTGAGCACTCGAAAAAGCCCTGCTAAAGATCTATTTCCAGCCAATTCGTATCTTTCCGCGTGTAACGGCTAACGACGGGAGAAGTCTAACCTCCTGGGACACGTCACTTTATGTTTACGCGTGTAAAATAAATTGTTCAGTCGATAGGTACCTATATAGTTTGATATAAAATAAGTTAATTAAATATACAAAATACAATTATATCGCTGTTGGTTGAATTTGTTTCAGTATTGTTGTATTTAAATACGAATAAATACGGAACTATATTGTGTTATTTCGTTGCCAACCATACAAGCAGCAAGGCAACTATAGTTAATGTTGAATTATATGCAGTAACGGCTGGTGATATTTTTCAAAGGTTAAATTTTTAGTGTTCACTTTATTCCGAACGGCCTATAGTGTACACAATGGGAAAAAGTGGGCGGCGTTTGAGCCCGACCGCACTGACTGCAGCGCCAATAAAGTACAACATTTTCGGTAACTTTACGAACTTCAGCCAAACAATAAGGGGGTCAGACAAAATAAATTGGTAGATAGGAGAGTTTCCAGACCTGTACTTCCACGACCGTGCTCTAGACACGGATTCAGTCCATGTTTACATGTCAATCCGGATCGAAAATTTTACTATAAACACATTTCAGTCCACTCCCACTTTAGGTTCCCTCCGTGTTGAACGCAGTCCAAGTTCAGTCCAGTCAGGAATTTCACTATAAAAGCACTGTATGCTAAAGATAGTTGAGGTTATAAATTGTGTTAAGAAATTACACGGAGATACCTACTGTTATTGAAAGTTTCGCAACGATTACGTCATAACTGTAGGAATATTCACAGCAATTGCATTGCCATTTGAATTTAAATGTATTATGATTTGATTTTTAAAACGAGCATTGTACCGTATTAATGCTGTTTTTGCACCACAATTAAATTTAGGTGACGTCATTAAATAAGTAACTGTATATATTTTAAAATAACTCAAACATAAATCACTCTTACAGACACAAGTGGAAAAAAAAATTTAATCGGAAATTTTATTTTATTTTTTTTATTGTAATGCCGGTTTTCTAGTAGTCAATAAAATCACACAATAGAAGTTATTTGTTTGTTACTCCAAGTAAAATGGAGAAAAATGTTCAAGATCTTTTTACTACATTATTAATATAGTGCACTTGTTTAGTATGATCCCTATCATTTCCACTTCGGCCGTGCTAACGGTAAATAATGCGTCCATCCAATACATCCAGTAAATCCAAAACGTTACGTTGAATTTTAAATTTTCGCGTACACATTCTATTCAAGAAAATACAAACCACAGTTACAGAATCATAGTATGTATTCAGTTTAAAAATGGCATAGTTGACTAAAATCAATAATTTTTAAATCTTAGCTAAAATATTAACGAAGGCTGAATTTCACGGAACTTTTAATTAATCCTCTCTTAATTGGGCAAATATTCTTTTTAGTTAATAATTTGTTAAAACTATGTTGGTAAAATTTCTGCATCACAGGTTAATCAAGAGATGTCAATAAATATCCACTAAAAGTTATTTTGCATGTTTTATAGGTGTCAAAATTCATATTAAAATGGCGAAATATTTTTGTATTTAATAGCATTAAATTTTCGTTTACAGAATTCCCAAAGTATATCTTTAAAATTTGTGGATTAGTAACTGGTTTTCATTGTAGTTTCAGTTCGATAAGTTGTTTGGTTTTTCTGGTCATAGCTGCATGAAAACGTCAGTATTGTGACTTTGACAGTTAATCTATATTGTAAAAATGAAAGTTTGCTTGTTCGTTCGCCTTCTATGCGATCCTATTCCATTCATCATATTGCGAATAACCTTAGGTAAGTTGTACGTGCGCACTCAAAGGTTTTTGTCAACGTTATTAGTAGAATATATCGAAAAATCATCACGTTTGTGCTGTGCTGAAAGTTGTTTTTACTTCGTAACCTTATTTTTCAGAAACAAAAAAAAAAATATGTGTGTTATTTTATTTTGTTGCCGGCCTCCGAGGCGTAGTCCGTTGGACGCCGGTCGACGGAGTGAGAGATCATGGGTTTTTCAAATTATATTATCAAAATGTTCTCTTCGAAAAAGTATAGGATATATTCTTGATAAACTGCTGGACATAAATAATAATGGAATCTTTCATTAATTTGTCATATGGAGTCATTGCAAGCGAAATCTTTCAAGTTAATCTATAATTCTCGTCCAGTGACTCTGCATGACAAATTAATGAAAGATGCCAAAATTATAATGTCAAGCAGTTTACCAATAATATGCCCTATACTTTGTCGATGAGAAAAATTTGATAATACAATCTGAAAAAAAAAAAAAGTTATGGCTCAAAAACTAAAAAAAAACTGTCCAACACTCCCACTTAATATCTGGTTGTTAAAAGTCAGTAAAACCCTCTTACCTATTTGTCTTTCTTGTTTTTTAAAAATCAGGCCGCATAGTTAAAACAATATACAACACACATATGAGCCATGTTTTACGGATCTGCTCCCATTTAGGATTTAAAAAATAATACTGGAAAAGAAACAGTTTAAATATTGTCCGTGTCCCTTACCATACTGAAAAAAGTATGTAGACAAAAAGCTACAAAATTTGATAACGGAAAATTCCTCTCAGTACCAGATGCGGAGGACGATGCTCGCAAAGGGCAGCCACATCGCTGACAAAGCTGTGGAAAACTTGCGGTGAACATGGGCGTTTATTCGGGGCTACACTGGAAGTTGTGAAATTCCCTGTTCCCCCACTCCTTCCTCGTAAGAAACGTAGGTCATAACAGAGCTAATAAGCGAGCAAGAAGTTGCTTCTCGCGTCACGCGCAGGAGTCTTGTCGCTCCACCCACCCGGTGATTTATACGTCAGTATTGGACGCAGAGTCTGTGTGCAGCCAGGTCCGTGCACTGTAAAAAAGTATTTGTTAAACTTCCCGTACCGATGTGCAGGAGTGTCAAGAAAGTATGTCTGGTAAATTTGTTCCCCATGCCTCAATTGAGGAGGATTCCTGAAGAGAAGCATATCGTGGTTGTTGGCAGGTGGGCCTGCAGATATTCGGAACTGTACGCTCTTGATGAACGCGCCGTAGACCAACGACCATGAAATATTTGCCGGCCACTAGATATTATGTGACCACTCAGTAGTAAGGGGCACATGCACATCAGCGTGTCAGTGGCTGTAGAGTCAACCAGCGCACAACCCTGTACAACTCTTGGCAACTGTAGCCCTACATGGCAACAACCCACGAGCCGCCACTGAAGCACATTGAACTATGTACCCTTTGGGGAGGGGGTAGTGTTTTCATGGAACCTCCGTATTGTGTAGTTCGTTCTATAACAATTTTTTTAAAGGTACTCCAACAATAAAAGCCGGTAGAGTTTTATTTGTTGTGAAACATCTGTGCAATCTAATATCTATGGATTTACCGATAGTTTTATTTGTTATTTTATTGAGGGATTTGTCTATAGCCACAATTTTGGGGTGAACAATTTTTGCGCCAATTGGTTTCATTGCCGTACGTGCACATACGCAGCTCTATTTCGTAGTCAGTGATTGGATTTTTGAACTCTTACTTGTCTTGGGGTATTACTGGCCAATCACAGACGTATGGTGCTAGAATTGTCTTATCCTGATTGGTGCAGTCAAATTAGAGACAAAAACACGCTGCCAATATCCATTAATAGGGCGCGGTAGTTTTCGCGCAAAGATATTTGCCCCAATTTGTTTCAGAGTCTTACGTGTACACCTGCAGCCCAACTTCATGATTATTGTCAGAGTGTTTTTGTGCAGAGTTATTATTCATTAGACTGTGCCAATCAGTACATGGATAACTATGACACAACACGTCTGTGATTTGCGAGTTTAACCTCCAGACGTTGTATGTCACGGCATCCAATCACTGACCACAAAACCAAGAAGCAGGTGCGCACGTAAGGCACTGAAACAAAGGGGTGCAAAAATCTTTTCGCGAAAACTACCGGGCCCTAACCATGAAGCAGACCTGATGATGTGCACGCAAAGCTTTGAAACAAAATGGTGTGAAAATGTTTTGCGACAGAATCGTGGTTCTACCCGTATAGGGCTCGAGTCAATAATAAAGAATCAACCATTTACAAGGCCCATCATAGCGTACCACTGCAGCAACGAGAACCAAAACGCATATTTTGGCGGTTGAATTGGTAGCGGTACCTGTGATCAGAGCATTTTAGCGCTCCTGTTTACAAGGGTGTCTGCAAACATGCTGCTAACAGGCTGAGGATGCGTTTGCACGTTTCTGGTAACCGAGGCAAGGAGGGCGGTTACAGGGTTTGTTCACAGGATGTTTACCTTCGTAATTATTTCCTGTTTTATCTCGAATAAATCTGTAATCAAATCAAATTGTGTTTATGCGCAATATGAACGAGACTTAAGTTAATTTTGAAAGAAAATAACACAATATTAATTTTTCATTTTATGCAGCTGCATAATTAAATTTCCTCCTACAATTTATTAGTCTATTTTCCAACAAACGGATTTGTAAAAAAGTGTTTTGCTTTGTACAGTCCAATTCTATTCCTGAAAAGGCATTAGCAGGTACGTAATTTCGTAACTCCATGTTGATAGCCATTTCTGTTCACTGAATATTGCATTTTAGCGATCTCTTGTAAATGCGAGCAGTTTCCGAAAACGCTTGCTAACAGCTTGTGAACAATTCAACCGTTAAAATACGCCTGATGAGCAGCAGGTGTACAGATTATAGTGAATCTCCCCTTGAAGTCCAATGAATACATATTTCCGGTCTCTACGGCTGCAGAGGAGTCTAATGCTGAAGACGCACCGCACCGACAAGGCGCAACATATGTGCGCTGAACTAAACAACCGTATTCGATTGCCAACCCAATCATTATGATTCCAGTTTTCCAGGTCATTACTAGAGACCGAAAAAATTCGCAGGTTCACTGACTTGTACGCTAGTCTCCAAAAATATATGACGTCATTAAACAGACAGGAACCAACCCACAGTTAACTGAAACTGAGGTATTCTAGGTCAAAGTTTTCTGTGTGTATCTGAGACTCATATAAACCAATTTTTTTTTTCTGGGATCTTATTTTTCGTCAGAAAATGTGATTTAGTACTTCATTTTCTAAGACGTACCTCGGACCTTCTTGTTCTACGTGGCATGATTAATTTGTGGGTTGGTTCCTCTCTGCTTAATGTCGTCCATATGTAAACTAAAGTCGACAGCAACTGCTCTTTAGCTGCTCGCTGACACAGCGATATGGGCATTTGTTTTTTTTTTTACTCATTGACTTCCAGAAGGAGTCAGATAAGGTTCAGTTGCAAAAATTACGCAATTCTAGCTTGTGCTTAAAGAAAACGGGAATTTTTCACGGTCTTAGTCATCATTAGAGATAATGGTTAGAGATGGTGAAATTTCGCGAATTTAATTACCTGCATGTTAGAGGCAAATATCCTATACATACTCAAGTCCCGACCGTTTGTCCACTAGCTGCTACTCAGTGGAACAGCAGGCAATGAACGAAGGATATTTGATTCTAGCATGCAGGTCATGGAATTCGCGAAATTTCACCATCTCTAATGATGGTATATCACGAAAATGTTTTGTACCAACATACCCTTAAAAACGCTGTAGTTTCTAGCAATATACATGGTTGGCTGATACACGTCTCACACAACGTATACGTAGAGCCACGATTATATGGCGAAAAGATTTTTGCAACATTTGGTTTCGATGCGTCATGTGCACACCTGCAGCTCTGCTACATCGTCTGTGGTTGGATGATTTTACTCTCACTGGCCTTGGCAAATTACCGACGTACAGACTCACAATAATCTTATTCTGATTGGTGCAGTAAAACGAGAAACGTGTCTGAAGAAAGACACGCTGCCAATAACCTTGAAACAGAACTGCCGACGTGCACGTGAGTCACTGAAACAAAGTGGGGCAAAAATCTTTTCGCGACAAAATCGTGGCCCTAAGTATATGTCTACAGACCAACAACAGGCATCAAATATTACAATAGCGGGGTTCTTATTGGCTCAGTCAAATAGAGAAACAGCTTCTCGTACAAGCGAAAGCCAGTAATCTTCTAGTAAGCTGAACGTGTTTTGAAATCCAGCAAATAGACAAGTTTTCCCGAGATAAACCATCATCTCTAGTCATTACCGAATGTACCTGATTTCCTAATGTCATTTTATAAAGGCTCTTATGCTTTTTTCGGACGGGGGGTGGGGAATCAAGCACGAAAATTCATAATAAAAAGGTATTTATTAAGAGCACTATATAGCTGGCGCATGAATATTGTTGCAGCGTATTAGGAGATTTTTTTTTCTGTTAGAAATACTATTAAACGCGCGTTCGATATCTTTGTCTACGAAATGAAAACGCATTTGAAACTTTGCTACACATTTTTTATAGATATCATGCTTAATAATTAGGGCCACGATTTTGTCGCGAAAAGATTTTTGCCCCACTTTGTTTCAGTGTCTCACGTGCACATCGGCAGCTCTGTTTCAAGGTTATTGACAGCGTGTTTATGTTCAGACACGTTTCTCATTTTACTGCCCCAATCAGAATAAGATTATTGTGATTCTGTACGTCTATAATTTGCCAAGACAGGTTATAGAGTAAAATCATCCAACCACAGACGATGTAGCAGAGCTGCAGGTGTGCACATGACTAGAGGTACGTCAATTTCGCGGATTCATCTAGCAGTAGCCTAGATTGCTCAGTCCTGTACACGCTCTGGATAAAGTCGATTATTCATTGGCTTACAACGTTACAAGCGATAGCTCTATGAAACATTTCCTTATTTACTACTGGCTTGCAGTAGTCAAATGCGTTTCGTGACAGCCGCCAGCTAATCACACACGTGATTATGAAGTATATATTTTTGGCGTTCAACCTGACCTGGAATGTATTTGCGAAATTGACGTACCTCTACACATGACGCATCAAAACCAAATGTTGCAAAAATCTTTTCGCCATAAAATCATGGCTCTATTAATAACATGGCTTCGGGGCATCTCAAAATGGCTAAAAACGGCTTTTCCAGGCTGTTGTCACGTAAGAAACAGACCACCGGTATCGTACAACAAAAAACAAAGACTCATGCGCTGGGGTGTACTACACACTTGCCGTAAATAAAAATGTAGGGTCGTCGCTTGAAGTCCCATAGGAAACGCCAACGATCATGTCATTGCACGCACTTTCCGCGCCTCGCACATAAAGGCGACACGGTTGTTGACGCACGAACTAGTCTCGATCTTATCATCTGCCTGTTTCCATACCTCAGACGCGGAATCCAGCACCTAGGGATCTTAAGGGGCGGTTCACCTCAGTTTTCAACGGCTTTTATTATTTTTTTTTATTTGTACTAGATACTTTTTTTTTTTATTTTAGACATAAATTGTGACTAAATCTTCCTCTTAGGAAATTTTTGTATCTCTTACAGTTTTTGCGTAATGAGTCGTAAACGTTAAAATTTGAACTTTACGGTTTTACGCACGCCACTAAAACCAACTGACACATCAAACTGAAAAAATGCACAGTGAATAACAATGTTGTAGGCTGTGATTTGACACATATAGAAACAAAAATATACATAGTTTTTTTTTTTTAATTTTGTAAGTTTTTAAATGTTTATTTCAAAATTCAGCATTATTTTATTAAATACAAAAATATTTTTTTTTTATTTTATGTATGTCAAATTATAGCCTACAACATTGTTATACATTGCGAATTTTTTCGGTTTGGTATGCCAGTTGTTTTTAGTGTCGTGCATAAAACAGTAAAGTGCAAATTTTGACGTTTACGGCTCATTACGCAGAAACTATAAGAGATACAAAAATTTCCTAAGAGGAAGATTTAGTCACAATCTATGTTTAAAATAAGAAAAATAATATCTGGTACAAATATAAAAATAATAAAAGACGTCGAAAACGGAGATGAACCGCGCCCTTAAAGGTACTGATACATCCATGTAATACAGAAAATTCGTTAAACTACACATAGTGCATGGTAAAGTGGCCACTTCCGTTACCTTACTGAAGTTGCGTGTCTGCCAACTAAACTGTTAACTGCAACTGCATACATGAGCAGAGACATGCAAAATTCGCGTTTTTTTTTCTGACAGCTGACTAGACTTCAAGTGGCTATAGGCTCGTTCGACGTCTCCCGCTGGCCGATATTGTCCTGACTTGCCGCGGAGAATGATTTCCCGGCAGAGAGGCCAATCTCTTTAAAGACGTAACACGCGTATATGAAAACACATACAAGTTCGTGGCCAATTGAATCACAGATTAGGCTGTGTTATGTATAGGAAAATGAAGTTTAGTCCGATACCAAATGATAACGTGAATTTTGCATGTCTTAATACGTAATGCATTTGTGAGGATTTTTACAAGTTCTCGCACAATTTCAGAACGTCTTCTATAGAACAAGTGTTTTATGACATATCCAGAGTTGGTGGAAAATCTATCAGAGTAATCTCCGAACCAGTGTAGCATCATGCGCCTTATTTGATTGGACGGTGGTTATCTGGCATTTTTTAACTGTTTACAGATGAATTACGGACGTTCGGTAGTAGTGTACAAGAATTAGCACAGGCTCAGTTAAACTGGGACTCAGTAACGAAAGAAGTGGGTCAGGAATGAATACCTACGTCACTATGAAGCCTAACAAGCGGTACACTTTTCTCGTGACAAATCACCATCCTTAGTCATAACCCACGAATTTTTCCGGTCTATATCCATGGCATGCCGCAATCCCCTTAAGAGGGCGTGGTACTTAATTCAACGCTAAAAGCATTAATCTATAACTGTAGGTTTCTTGAAGCCAATTTGCGAAAATTAAACAATGGCAATCCTAGACAATAGTTTTAGCCACAGATTTAAACAAAATAGTTTTCAATGTTACGAACTTCTGAGAAACAATCTCTTGACGCCGGAACCTCGTGCATTTAACTGCGGCGCAAGAGATCACGCGTAACGAATAAGTAATTCTGGATAAATGTTTACTCATAAAGTTGGCAAATACCAGTATCTAGGATTGTCATTGACTATTTTATCCACATTGGTTTCGAAAAAAGCGTAGAAATCAATTGATGTTTTCAGCGTTTATTTATCTGCCACGCACTCTTAAAGAGTCAGTGAACCTGGCGTGTGAGACGTACTGTAGCATGTTGCGGAAAGTATTTTTTGTTGTGTAACTACTAAAAATGTTTCCAATGCGTTTATCTACGAAAAGAATATAAACTTCAAAAGGTGTCCCTATGATTTGACTGAAAAAATGACGTCCGCATATTAAAAACATGATTCACATGCTCCTAAAAAAAAAAACTTTTTCGCGTTGCTGTAACTGAGAAAATATCTATCGTAATCGTAAAACTAAGCCATAGAAACCTGCGTTTGACTTTACCACTAATTTTCCACATATAAAATAACAGGGTCATCACTTGAAGTCCCATTGGAAATCACATTCTAGGAAAACAAAAACACTACACGCTTGTTTAGTACTTCACGCCTAGCGCAATGAGGTGTTTGACGGACGTATTTTGTTCGACTTATCACCTTCCCCATTTCCGTGCCCCAAACGTAAAGAGAAAGCTACCGTTCACTAACTCTTAAAAGCATTAATTTCACTGGTTGGCAGTTTTCGGACCACTGTGTGCTGTAGCACTTCCGATGCATTCAGGTCAACGACCGGACGAGGCACATCCCGGGTAGGAGTGAGGAAAAATATTAAACGATGTATTTCCGTAGCGTCGCGCGCGTTTTCGGAAGGGAGAAGGCCGAGGCTGGAAAGTCGTCTAGAGTTTAAATGCGCCGTGTTTCCGGGACCCTGTTCCGACCAGAGATGGAGCGAAACCCCGCGCGAGGGTCGGTTTCCGAAGAGTAGGGAAGGGACTTCATCCCTAGGGAAGCTGCGAAATGTATCCCGCTGGGACATCAGCCACATCCGCGGGCTAGAGGCGGAGATAAGAGCCACAGTAATTAAACCTCGTGTAGTTTGCAACGGTCATCGTGCTAGCCTTCCGGTCTGGTAGCCGTCCTCGTCTGTCGACAGCTCTCGCGACGAGACTCATTTCCCACATGAGAGGATCATTGTTCGTTGGGTTTACTAAACATCCGGCACTTTAAAAACCCTTTCTCCAGCACACACGATGTGTGTTGCAAATAAGATTTGTCACGGTGGTAAAAGGAGCATTTTTGAATACTGACTCGTCGATATAAATAAAAATTATATAATATTAATGCTTCAAGGCTTTGGATACCGCTCAGCTCGTTTATTTTGTATTTATAGTATAGAATTGTGGTTAGTTACTAGCGCTATAAGGAATATAATTTTTACAAACCAAAGATTTTTTTGGTTACAATTTTTTTTTTGTATAAGTAACAGCCAAAGTCATGATTTTCACATTTTATGAAAACATTCTAAGTTAAATTATTCACGTACATTTATAGGGCTTTATTGATAAAATTTCTGGCTAATCGGCTATTCGAAGGCGTGCCTATGATTTCCACACGAAAAGTCTTTTCACCTTTTTCTAAGTGGCAAAATGTATTGCAAATTTAGCAAAAAATCCGTGTGTTTAAATGCATTAACTTATTGTTTCCTATATTTTCCAATTATGCCTTTAAACTTGGGAAAGTAGCGTTCGTTAAGTCGTTTAATTGTACTTATAATGTCGACAGAAAACATCAAAACTGTGACTAAACGCTTATTATGCAATAAATGTGCAACCGAATTAAGTTTAACATTGTGGTAATTGTTCCCGTTTAGATGTTTACTAATTGACCATAGTTAGAGATGATGGTTTGTCGCGGGAAAACTTGACTGTTTGTTGGATTTCAACACACATTCAGCTATTATTACTGGTTTTTTCTTGTACGTGGAACTGTTGTCCTATTTCACTGAGCCAATAAGAATCCCGATGTCTGTTATTGTTAGGGCCACGATTTTGTCGCGAAAATATTTTTGCCCCACTTTGTTTCAGTGTCTCACGTGCACATCGGCAGCTCTGTTTCATGGTTATTGGTAGCGTATCTTTATTCAGACACGTTTCTCATTTGACTGCACAAATCATAATAAGATTATTGTGAGTCTGTACGTCTATAATTTGCCAAGGTCAGTGAGAGTAAAATCATCCAACCACAGACGATATAGCAGAGCTGCAGGTGTGCACATGACGCATCGAAACCAAATGTTGCAAAAATCTTTTCGCCATAAAATCGTGGCTCTAGTTATTGTGTCAGACGTACATCACCCAGTTACATATGTTGCGAGAAACTACAGTGTTTTCAAAAGTATGTTGGCCCAAAACATTTCGCGCTATACCATCATCTCTAACCATCGTCTCTATCCATAATGCCACGGAATATCAAGTGATGAGCTGGAAGGTACCAAACGTCTTTAAGGCCATAAGTTCCCATTTACGTTTTATTTATACATTGTTTATTTTTTAGTTCTAATAGGGAGCATATATCGTAAAACCATCACATAGATTCGATTAAAATAGTTGTAACCGTACTACGTTGACTAATTTTAAAAAACTAAAAGTAATTTCCGCTAATTTTCGACTTTAATAAAGTTGCCTTAAGTCAATCATTAGCCACAGTTATAACATTTATTCCTTTGAACAGCAAAGACTAACTTACATAGTTTATCCAATTTCCAACAAATGTATGTGGCAGTTTTAGATCTCGTCCCTTTTATAAATTTAATATTAATATTTTAGGAAATAGCTTACACCACCACCCTAAGCAAATACTGAAATCCCGCCTATATCAAAAAGGCACGCATTTCTGAATACGTATCAGTATTTTAGTACTCCATAATAATGTTCAAATTATTATTTTTAACTTGATTCATCGAATAATTAAGACAGCATAACCCTACGTGAAACCCACTAACACAGAAACATTTTTCATTACAATGTATGGCTACTGACGGACACGTTTTGTGATTTTATAACAGAACCTTATGTATAGCATGCGAGTGTAACATTTAACTTACATGCTTTCGACTTCCATACATTAAAACCTTGTGTGTGAAAGAAAAGGCCTGCCTGTATAGTGACGTGTGTGTGTGTTTGGTTACAGACATCATCCTGAACTTCCGCACGACGTACGTGAACCGGAAGGGCGAGGTTGTGTCCAACTCGCGGTCCATCGCGCTCAACTACCTCAAGAGCTGGTTTCTCGTCGACCTTCTGGCAGCACTGCCCTTCGACCTGCTGTACGCCTCCGACGTCTACAGCGGCGAGGTGGGTGGCCCGAGTTTAGGTTAGTTCTCATAACTATTAAGAAAATAATTGAATTTATTACGGACGAGTAAGGCAAAAAACAACTACTTGGTGAGCTAGCGTTAAGTTTCGGTGTAGTACCAACATATATTTTGCTGTACATATATTACACAGCACTTATCCAAAAATCTTAGTGAGTAAGAGATTTTGTTCAGCGCTCAACATCGAGGTCTTTAGCGCTGGTGAAGAATGAAATGAGGTGAGTATGGAGCAACGCCGGAATGAAAGGAAGACGGAAACGGGAGATACCCAAAAAAGCCCTCCGACCAGCGGCATCGTCCGGCACGATTTCCACATGCGCCTTGGTGGGAGGTGAATGGTCTGATCATTTGGCCACCTCGGCCCCTTGCATTTATCTGAGAATTACATATTTTGAGGTATGCTGATGTTGCACTGGAAGTGCGATATCAGAGAATATGTTCAACTTGTACTGTACGGTTACGGTTCTTTCGATTGTAGCCCGGCCTTTTAGCCAGGTTCAGGCGGGGGACGTGGGAAGTGACTCGTGTGTGCTCGGGTGTGCTCGGCAGGAGTCGGGTCACGGCCACATCCACCTGCTGAAGCTGACGAGGCTGCTGAGGCTAGCGCGACTGCTGCAGAAGATGGACCGCTACTCTCAGTACAGCGCCATGATCCTCACGCTTCTGATGCTGTCCTTCACGCTGGTTGCTCATTGGCTGGCCTGCCTGTGGTACGTCATCGCTGAGAAGGAGCGCAACAGGAACGACAAGGACTGGGACCTGGGTGACTATCCATATACGCCCTTGCTTGCCGGCACCATCCCCCTTGCCATTATACTCTTACTATAGGTGGTTCGGAATAAAGTGAGCACTCAAAACAGCCCTGCTGAAGTTCTATTTTCAATTAATTCGTATCTTTCCGCGCGTAACGGCTAACGACGGGAAATATCTAACCTCTCCGGACACGTCACTTGATGTTTACGCGTGCGAGATAAATTGTGCAATCGGTATAGATCAACACAGTTTAGTAAAAATAAAAGTTTATTAATTATGTAAAATACAATTATGTAGATTTCGGTTGATTTTGCTTCAGTATAGTTGTATTTAAATAGGAAAGTACATCGAACTATATTGCGTGATTTCGCTGCCAACCATACAAGCAGTAATCACACTATAGTTAATGTTGAATTATATGCAGTAACAGCTAGTGATATTTTTCAAAGGTTAAATGTTTAGTGCTCACTTTATTCCGAATGACCTATAAACTATTCGCTTAGGTTCATTCTACCACAGGCCAGGAAGATGACCGAATTTCTTAAGGACGAGTTGAGCAATGAAAAATTTCCAACGCTCGTTTGGCTGGAGTCGATAAAGGAGAAGAAACTGAAGTGGTTATTTGTTGTACGCCATTGCTAGCGAAGCGCAGAAAACCCGCAGGTACATAATAGAACAAAGAACGAGAAAATAAACAACAAAATTTAAAAAACGAAGAAACAAACCATTATTTTTGCATGGTTCTTGTATGTACTCTCTAAATCTGAATTAGTGAATAATCACTGTTTAATTAGTGAAAATTCATTGATTTCCTTTAAGAATTCCAACTTCACACAAGTGAATAAGTGAATATTCACAGTTTATCCAGTTGTTTTTCAAAGAACAGATTTCAACTGTTGAATTAGTGAAAAATTACTGGAAAATCTGTGAACATTCACTAATAAATTTGTGGAATGTTGGCGCTCTTTATAGGAATCAGTGAATAGTCACCAATTTCACAGTGGTTTCTCACAGAATCAATTTGTTGAAACTGCTCCATCCAACGGCGTGAATCAGCGAATATTCACTAATTCAGGTTTAGAGTGTAAATGTGTCGTATAACTTATACAAAAAAATTCAGTTTGCCACAAACACCCCCCCTTTTTTTTCCAGTTTAAAAAATAATTCACGAATCACATCGGTGAAGGATTAAATAAAATTAAATATGGTAGCATAGACAGTCTAGAAATTAAGAAAAGTCGCGCGATTTAAATTTTCTGCTGAAAGAAGTAAAGTCATTAGATTTTTATAATTTTATTCGAAAATATAATGTAATAACTTTATTAATCGCAATCGCTGTATAAAACGGAAATGATGAAGCGTTAGTTAGCTCCCTTTCCGACGGAAACCTAACTGTCGCTTGTAAAATAACGCTGATCTTCCTGTATATGTACCCGAACTAGAAATAACCTAACTATCGCTAAATAATACGTGGGTATAAGAAGACGTAAAGTGGAATAAGGCAGACATAGGCGTAGCTAACTATTTATTTAGTGGGGTCAAAAGTTGACTCCCTTAAAGCAAAGATGTCTAGGGTTAAAATTGTTTGTGATTATTTATGTAAGTTATTATTTTATACGCAAAGTCGACAATTTTGCATTAACAATATATCTGTTCTTTTAAATGATTCCTGTGGATTTTGTTTAGAGTAATGTTAAGTAAGTCACGACTGAATCATATGCATTCATTACGAAGAAAAATAGGGCAACAAATAAGGTTTTACAAAAGTTCTCAACTAACGCGAACAACCTACGCTCTGATTTTTGTTCTTCTGAGCATGTTCCCAGCACTTGCTAGCGAATTACCTCCTGGTATGCTTAACATTCATGTTTTAAGTGACTATTGCAAAATATTCGTTTGTGCTTTACCAAACAGACTTGCAGAATTTAATTATCCATTAATTCAGATCTTATGCATATATTTTCGGCCAAAAATATTTTTTCTATAAATTATTAATATTATTAAAGCAACAAAATGTACATTTTTTGCTTGTTCTCCTTTAAAATGCACATGTTCGTTCGGCATTCACGAACGTATATCTTTGCATAAATATAAATTTCCTTACTCTGTACATGCATGTATATATTATTATTATTATTTTTATTTAAAGATAATAATATTTACTTTCTTTATTACATTATTCTAACACAAGCATTCCGGAGGTGCAAGTGTACTAAAATTTTGAAGCTAAAATTACATAAACAGTGCATCCAACCTAAGTAAATGCTCGGACGTTTAAAGGGTTATAGCCTATTGTTTTAAAAAAATAGGTACAGGGTATCAGGAATTGATTACAGCGCATAAGGCACATGTTCATGCCATGTGATATTTTTGTCTATGCCACCCACTAGATACGTAAAACCCTTTGGGATATAAAACATTATATGAACTATACCCTACATTAAATCATAAAAGAGGAATCCTACCATGGCAATCAATATTTCAAATTGTATAAATACAACATAAGAAAAACTACGTAATATTAAAGAGTAAATATGTTGTTAGTTATGTACGTTTGATCATTTGGGAGTACTATCATATTCTACATTTTTAAAAAAGGTAGTTTTTTTATCTTCCTGCCAAATTATGTGTAAACGTTGGTAAATTTTATAATTTTTGAAGAAGCTCTAATCAGATGTCAATGCGCAAAACACGTTAACGTGTCAGCTCTTCCTTAATTATAGATAGTGCATAAATTTTATTACTTTTATTTAATGGGTTTTAAATATCGATTTTCAAGGGGCGATACCGCACTTACTAGTCAATTGCATAGTTCGTGTAACAGTTTTTTTTTTTCCTTTTTGCATTGAAAATGACGTAACCGCGTTTACACTTGTAATTTAATGCTGATATTTTTTTACGCACAAACACACTGGACAGAATTCCACAGACGTATAGAGAAATAAATAACCAAGTCCAACATTAAACATTATGCAAATTTTTTTCATGGGCATAACTGGTTTGAAGTATTAATTCAGACGTATTCGAAAGGTAGATAACTAACTGGGGGAGAGAGATTTCATGCAATGTGATTTTCGTGTGCATTAGATTGTCACCATATTGTTGGCCCCTTGAAACCAAAACACTAGGCTGCTTTATTTTTTTTTACTCATGGGGGTTTGTCAAGAACTAATTGTACCAGACACCAGTAAACGATCTACTAGATATACTTTGTGGCATTTGTGCAGCGATCGAACATTTGTCCTACAGTGGTTACGTAACACATGTCAAAACGGTGAATACAGGTTCCAATTCTCTTGTGCCACGAAAAGTGTACATATTAAGGTTTGTTCGGTGTTTAGGAAATATTTTGATCTGCTCATCTTGTTGGAACGTTTCACCATATGCCAATTACCTCTCCAGTAATGATTTTTATTTTATTATACCTTCAAGCTGAAAATGCTGTTCGCACCATAAGATATAGATACTGGAGTGTTCAAGAAGAAACTTTTGTAGTCAAACTCATTATCACAGTCCCATCCACGTATCATTCCTAAAAAAAGCGTTACTTACTGTGATCAAAAGTAATGATATAATTAATTACCTGCGTAAAATATAGTTTTTTTTTTTGCAGAAAATCAAATAGTAAAATACGAAGTGAAACGAAAACTGCCTGTTGAAGAATAGCGAAAATGTTTTATGAGTGACCATTTTTTTAGTCACATTACTATAGCATACGTGTTCGAGTAAGTAAGTGAAATGACCTTTGAGCTCAGTATAGCCTTTGTCATTAAGCGTGGTTTCATGCAGATGCAGACATGTGCACATATTTTAAGGTCTAACAAGGTTATACGGCCACGCCCTGCGTGACAAATAGGCGGACCCAAACACTGACCTTTGACCACATAACTCCTAAAGCGAATCACGCTGGAAATACACGAGCAGAAAGAGGGTGACAAACATAACCAGTATTAACGTCCAGGCCTAACAACAAATAATATTTCATCACGTGGTTTGTATAGCAGAGAGAAATCGTTGGAATTTCCTACTATAGAGTAACTAGCTGTCCCGTTGCGGCTTCGCCAGCGTGTACTATAGAAAATAGTAGGAAACTTTTAATTACGTATTATTTGATGGTGTAACTATATTCTCTGCATATCTTTAAAATACGAAATATTTATCCAGTGCGCTTCGTTGAGCGTACCCTCCTGAGTCCCTTGAATTTTTTTGTGAAATAAAATTGCCAAATTTTACTATTATTATATTGTTTATCATGTCTTTAAGCAAAGAAAAATAATAACAAATATTTTTGACAATTTTAATTTTTAATGAATAAAATGTTTAAGTACTCAGATGAGTACCTTTGTTCTGAGAAACATGGTATTATAAAATTAGACCAACGCTTTTCTATGGGATGTGCGAAAAAACTATACATTTTTTAAAGTTTTGAGTAACATGTAAACAAATACGTTTGACCCATTTGTTTGCCACCCATAAAATTAAACTCTTTTTCCATTAGAATGACGGGCCATTAATAAATATGAAAAATTTTCAAAAATATAAAAAAAAATTAAGCTTAAAAGTGATTTGGGGGGAGGGGGAAATATTTAACCATTGTTCAAAATATTCTTAGCAAGTTAATTGCATTACAAGTTATGATTACTTCTTACCAAACATTATGAAAAGTATATTAGTACTCGATTGAGTACCTCAGTTTTCAACTGTATCAACATGGCAGATGTTCAGAATCACACTTACAACACTGCACAAAATGACACATGAGTAGAGACCTGAAAATTTCGCGTTTCATTTTAGGCTCAAGCTACAATTCAAGCAACTATAGGTCTGCATCACGTTCACAATTGGCCATTGACTAACTCGACACTTCCTGGAAGTAGCTGAGCCAATAATAAAACTGAAGCTGAATACAGGCCCATTTCACTGTGTCAGCGAGCAGCTAATAAACAGCTGCTGTCTGCACGGTTTCACGTATATTCTTGGAGGCTACCCTACAGCTCAGTGTATCCGTGAATTTTTCCAGTCTCTACACATGAGGCATACCTACACAAAGTGCAAAAAACAAACAATATGGGAAGTAAATAAACCTGAATTAAGAGTCTCAGTTTTCAACTTTACCGATATGTTAGATGTCCATAGTTCCACTTTCAACACTGTACAAAATGAAACATAAAACAAACCTACATACAAGAAACACAGAACATATCCTACTTCATACACTTTATGTCTGTCCAGAAATCACTTCTCCGTGAAATGCTGCGAAACAATTCTTATGTTTGTGTAAGCACAAAAATAGCTGGCTTCGCATGCACCGGACACGCGTTTTACCGCTGCAGCCTCCCCTGCGGCATTTGTTAGGGTTCTTGAGGTCCACAAACTGGGGAATATGCTGTCCTTTAACTCTGAAGTCCATTGGTGGTAGTTTCCTCCTCTTTGCGGTGGATCTCCAGTTTTCACAACAAAAAAAAATAATTCGTTTAGTAAAATAATTTTAAGCTCTACAATTTTTTGTTTTATTACATATTTGTAACTTGAATTTAATTTTAAATGCAAATGCAGGTTTTCTGGTACTTAAAACTTAGCCTAACAAATTTTAAAAAAAAAGTAATGAAGATGCTGCTTCGCAAAGACATGGCTTAGAGAGCCATTAAACTTATTCTGAAGTAAATTACAATGAGCCAAAAAATCCAATATTTTAGTAGCGAAACTTGAAGAGACCTTATTTTTCCACAAATAATATCATAGGAAACCAAACAGCGAAGTTGAAATACGAGGCGTGACATCCGAAACTTCGCATCTTTGATGTTCGTTTCCTTTCAGAAGTTAGCCTGAGAAATTTCGGGAAATCGTTTAAGGTCCCGCTAGAGCAAAGTCAGCCATCGTGTGAAATTCTCCGGGAGTTTCGACTCGAGAGGGAAAAGAACGAGGAACGTGGACGTTCATCCGAAAGATGAAACCTTACTCCAAGAGTAATGTATTACCATGTTCAGGTATCCGCGTAGATTCTGGAAGCCATAGAATGTTCCGACTACGAACAGGAACTTCTCGTTAACTCTCGCCTCGCAACGATCGCAAATGTTCGGTTGGAGCAGTGAAAGGCCATAAATTAACCAGACTTAAGTTTAACGTCCACGCCAACTCGTCGATTCTTAAAGCCATAACGGCAGTTTTTTTTTAATTACTTAAAGGTTTTTAACAGGATGTATACGATACACAAATTTATGTGCTTGTTTTGAAAAATAATATGAAGTTCACCACCAAAAAAATTGAATTTGGCTTATTTTCGTAACAAAATTTGCGATAATTGTGAGTGCAAACATTTACAAAAATTTTAGAGATAATTGCTACGAAAATGTTATGGCCCAATTAAACACATATCAAAACAATGTAGAAATTTTCTATGTCGATATTAGGTTGCCTACCTAGGATGGTAACTTGGGTCCGAGCAAGAATGATAATCTACGTACTACATCATATTCGGTGGGGACCAGGCATTTCTCAGTGTATCGCGTTCGGACTGAAAACCATTTTCTGCATTGGGAGGAGGAAATATTGCATTAAAAATATGTTTTTTATGTGGGGGTCTTCTAGTGTTTCTTGTAAATGAAAATAATTATTTGTTCATGCAGTATTATGTCAAGATATTCAAAAAACAACCTGAAAGATCCCATACCGATGTGGGCTGTTCCTAGACGAACAAATATATCAGTGGTGGCATACGTGTATATCTGACTGAGGACTAGGGATGGGTAGGTGGAAAGTTTCCAGATGAAACTCTCGGAAACGAAAAATTTCCACAACAGAGTTTCTGAAAGACTTTCCAGAAAAGTGGAAGTTTTGGAATGTTTGCTGGTTAACATTACCTTCAATCCATTAACTTAACTGTCATCTCAGTTACTGACGATTTAATGTAGTGATGGGGTGATTGGTTCCTCGGTACGCCGGTTCTGTCGGTTCTATAAGGAACCGAACGAAATCGGCACCGACGGTCTTTATAACCTGAATCTTCGGTTCTCTATGTCTTAACTAGATAATGAACATTGTATTAGTATTTTATTTGACTGGTGGTTTTACTAGGACAAGATATAAAATACACACTTTTTTTAACACTATAGTATTTGAATATATCAACTAATCATTTCTCAAACTTACTGAGTTTCCAAATTTTTCCGGAAGTTTCTAGAAAACTTTAAATTTCACAAATTTCCAACCATTATCCATTCCTACTGGTGACTAGCAACATCGAATATCATTTAACGCGCAATCCCCTGTCGTTTCTCTCGTCAGGGCTCTGAGTAGGCAGCATCCTTAATCGACTGCTCATTGAAATGGATATTTGCAAATAATTGACCATTTTTAAAGGTATGACTTTTGCCGTAACCCACTTGGAACTTTTAGTAAACAAATGTTCGCATGAACGATAGACATGGTGTCGCAAGCTCATATTTTTTGGAGGGGACTGAAATTAATTTAGTTGTTGAAGAACACCCGGTCCCAAAAGAAAGCGAACCGGGAAATTTTGGGGTTCCAAGGTGCAAAATGGGATTATTTAAGTATTTCTCATTCCTAAAATGTGCTAATTATATAGCTGGTTAAAATTGCGATTTTGTTTTTTTTTAGAAAAAAATTTTATGTGCTCAAATTTACAAAAATAAATAAATAAACCGTTAACATAGGTACATGTTGGAGCCCTGTACACACCACAAAATAATGAATTTAAATGCCAGGAGAAACCTGAATGTTACTCTTACAAACTGGAGTAGCAGTAGGAATGTTTGACACATGTGTGTAACAAAAAAATTAACAAAAAAACTTGTATTCGATGTCATTATAGTATTTCACCTTATCACCATATTATATTTTAAAAAAAAAATATTTTCGAAACCTGCTAAAAATCTGAGTACAAAATTTGAGCAGGCAAATATTTATAAAGAATATATTAAAAGTTTGTCAATCTCTACCACGCATGGTATAGGAACTGCCCGCTATGAAAGAACGACATAATGGAGGGAACCATACAAAAATGTAGAAATATTTCCTTGCCGATACTTAAACTGAAAAATGTACCATTTTACACTTTCAAATCATTAATAAAATCTTCCATGATTAGGTAAAACCAAACATAAACTTAACAAAACATTGTCTCTATTTAATTAAAATAATAATATTAAGCCATGCATCTGCATATCTTTAATAATAACAATAATAACACACACAAATAAGGAAAAAATAGTTTTATGCTGGGAGTAATCTTTTTCAAATAATATAATCCATTCTCGGTAATGTGGTGAGCACCTGTCGTACCTCTAATTTCGTCACTGTAAACTTAGTAAGTAAGATAATACGACACAGAATTACTTACCTAATTCTCCACTAACTATACTGGAAGCAAATAACCGAGCGTTCATGTGTGAAATGTTATACAAAGTTGTAATTCAAAAGTGCTAATTATATCACGAATGGGCTATGTATACGCCAATATGTGAAGCATGTGAGTTTCATCTATAGTTAAAAGCATTCGAAGATGATTCCTTATAAAAAATGGGGTATAGGCTAGTTACACTGTGAAATTTTTTCCTATAGCGCAATTTGTAAGGGCGACATTCACCCTGGAAAAATGAATTTTTAAATTGTATTTTGGCAAAATTTTGGAAATAACGTGGTGTTAACTTTCAATTCTGTGCACAATGGTAAGTGTTATAGAGATCCAGAAACTGCTCTTTAATACTCCCTTAATAAAAATTACAGAGGTTTTCATCCTCTTATTGACTAGAACTTCAGTGGCGTTGGGTTTTGTGAACATTTACTGTTGCTTTTCTGAGCAGTATATCCTAAGCAACATAAAAGGTCTTATTTTTGCAAGTCCCTAGAATATACCATTTGCTATAAAATGCATTCTAGTGTATCTGTGCCAACGATACAATACCTGGCATGTAGGCAAGAACTGCTACACCCGCTATGTAATCGCACACAGCATGCTTGGAAATGCATTTTGCACTTTGAAAAACAATTCCTGTGCTACAGTTCTTTATAACCATGTCACGTATTTCAACCAAGTAAACCTCAACAAACTTACTTTCAAGCAACTCCATACACGGACATGCCTATCACACACCATAATTGGTATGTTTCATGCGTAAATTTCTTTATTGAGCCACAGAAATTCGTGTGCTATCGATGCTGCTGCAGCATCTGATTTTCTTGTAAAGGATGAATTCTAACGATTTTCAAGAGGAACTTTTAATGTTTTTTTGTATGTACTGCTCACAAAATTACATGAAATGTTTGCCACAGAAGTTCCACTCAAATAGGGTGTTATTTTCATGAAAAGAAGAGTTCTAAAGAGCGGCTTCTTGATGGGTTGAAGATCTCAATAACACTAAACATTGTGCAGAGAATTGAAATGTAACTCTTCGTTGTATCCAATATTTTGCCCAAATACCAATTAAAATTAAATGTCCAACTGTGAACTTCTTTCTTACGAATTTCAGTAGACAAAAATTTAATTGTGAAACTCTACCTCATTTGTGGTAAAGTATCACGAGATAAAAATTGTAATATAAGTTGGGAAATAACCTGTATGTATTGGAGGAGACGAAATGAAAAGACGCATTATTCGGGGGGACGTGTCCCCCTCGTCCATCATGGTTGCAACGCCCATGTGTAGGCCTACTTCAAGTACGGCTCATTTGGTAGTTATATATTTAGTTTTGTGAAATATTGAACACATCCGTCATTGTAGTACTATGTCAACTCAGAACACCTAGAGCGAAGCAGTAATAACAATATAGGAAAAAACAAACCGAATTAGCTGTAAGCAACAATTCATACTAACGAAAAATCCCAAGAGGAATTGTAGCTAATCACAGAAAATACAAACAAACTAAAAAAATTTTTAAAAGTTCAAAACAATGTTCGAATGAGAAAAACTCCTGCTCTTCGGTTTTTTAATCGTTGTTTCGTCGGGTCTGGTGTTTTGGACGTCACTGTTGGGTCATGTGTTGTATCATTGGCGTCGCCTTAGTTAGTGCTGTCTTAATACTTTTTTATGTGTTCTAAATGTTTCAGTTTTTTGTTTATTTCTATTTTCTGTGATTTGACACATTCCCCTTGGGAATTTTTTAACTTTTATTTTTTATGTATGTGTTAACTACAGCATATTAGGCTTGTTTTTTTTTTCTCCTTCGTTGTTTTTTGTTGCTTCACTCTTGATTTTCTAAGTCGATATAGGCCTATCACTGTGATTCGTGTATGCTCACAATATTTCATTCAATCTTTTGCCCGAATTGCAGGAAACTTTCAAAGACATTAATATTTAGAACTGTATAAATACACACATTTAATTCCACTTCAGCGCAACCAGATGCAACACAAGAGTAAATTTAGCGTTGAACCCGTAAAAAATGAAAATTTTATCATTCCCGGAGGCGATTATTAAATATTGTGCTGTTGTTATAAACCCGGGAAAACAGGAAGTGAAGTGAAGAAATTTTAATCAGCGCTGTACGGCGAGATTGTCAGCGGCAGTCAGGGATGATGAGCAGGGAAAGAGAAAAATCCCTGAGAGAATCCGCCGACCAATGACATCGGCCGGCACCGGAAACTTTGGAAAACACAACTAACAGAAATAATAATGCCACGCAAATTAGTACCTTCTCACACTTTAGCTCGGCTACATATGATCCCCCAAACCGTGTGAGGTCGCATTAGATATTCGGTCCAACCATCCTAAATTATCACTTTCATGTTGATTTCTGATTTCACTCCAGTCTAGTGTTAGGATGGTTCCAGGTGATGGCCGCTTCCATTCCTTTTACTGATTTTTGGAGATACTGTGAAATCGAAATAATTTTTCATGTCATCGTAGTTTGCAATACCGTAAAGCGACATGGGCCTTGTCTATCAACGGGATGGTGATGTAGTTGTGAAATGATTCGTCACAAATATTCAGAAGCAGCGCACCAGAGTTATCTTAGGTCCAGTTAGATGGGGACACGCCAATAACGAAATAAAAATGTCATATATTAACATCTATGTTGAAGCCTAGCGAATAGTTACCTTTTCCCGTGATGAATCAGTGTCACTACTGATTGCCTAAGTCGCTTGTGGTATGGCAACAAGCCTCCCACCACCATGACACAGATTCGATTCCTGGCACGTGAGAAACGTGTCAGACGTTGAGTCAGTCGACGGGTTTTTTTTATCTCGAGGTACTTTCGTTTCCTCTACACCCTTACATTCCATCGTTGAGGCATACTCACCTAATGTAACCCTCACCAGAGCTAACCAAATGTTTCCAACCTATGTCACTGATTCCGCTATTAAGACGTCGCTTTCGACTATATATTACACACTCAGTACGAATAAGTGAAATGTCAAATCACTGAAATCCCAGTTAAAAATTTATTTCTGACTGATGAACCTATGGAATTCACTATAAATAATTGGATATCTACTACAAATCGTTAGCATATAATCACCGAAACAATCAGCTCGGTTCCACGTTGCGTATAAAATATCATCTGTGTGTGGATTACGATAGAACATAAGACGCTACAGTAATTTAAAAAAATATATATTAAAATAGCATTATGTAATGAGATACACCGTACGAAATTATTGTGAAGTAAACCTAATACTTTGTTTAACAAATGTAACATTCAGTAAGTTAGTACAAAACAATTCAGAAAAATATCGATTAATATAGCTGTAATGAATCTGCTGTTGTGCGGAGAAAGGGCGCGAAAATGCAATATAAAATGAGAAATGGAATACAACTTGTATCTGTATAGGACTACACAAAATTAAAACTTAGGAAAAAACCTAGTGTAAATAACTACATAAGAAAACTGTACAATTTAAATTAGTAAGTGATATACAAACAGAGTTAAGACTTAGTAATTGAAATTAGCATATAACTATCCTAATGTCTGCTTGAATACACAGATGTTCTTGGAGGCTAGCCTACAGCTCAGTGAACCCGCCAATTTTTCAGGTCTCTAATTATTGGATGAAATCGGTACTAGGAGATATTTAGGGTTTATTTTTTATTAGAGAGAATTTTTACCTTAAAATTTAAATTTGCTTAATTATTTAATTATTACGCTCTAATTTTCGAACACGATGTACGTAATGAAAGGTTAAGTAATTAGCTACGTCCATGTTGAAATATTTTCAGTTAAATCTTGTCAACATTTTAATAAGGCACGAATTAAAACAAATTCACCAAAATAACTGACACCTCTTCAGTAGGGAACCTAGATCCTCTTGCTCCGACCACCAATCGCCTACTCCCCACTCCGACCCGCCGAGTCCTAGATCCTCTGCCCCAGCCGCCAACCTCCTGCTAGTGTGCTCCCCCTGAGGATACGCGGCCTGCGAAAAGGGTAAAGGTAAAAGGGTAGGATGGAGGGTTGGGGGATGGTTTGACGGCGTGTGGTAAACGGCCCCAGGGCTCAGCCACATGGGAAGGAGGGGGGAGGTGATGTTGACCGACCGAGCGAGCAAACGGGCGTGGAGAAACTGTGCGGTGTGTGCCCAGGACAACTCCTGGCTTATTAATTTCGCCTCCGGGGGCGCATCTAGCTCTGCCCGGATCCTGGAGTCTCCCGTCGGACCGTCAGCCCCGGAGAGCGGTATATTAACGGCGGGTTGGCCTTTGCCACGGCGTTGGCTCGAGGCACGAGTGAAACATCGAGACACCCCAGCTCGCCGTGAGGAAAACAAGAAGGGGTCAAAATAAACACTGAGGTCTTTCCCGCAGAAGTATCATACTCAATTACTGAAACTTCAAAGACAGAATAACTATTTACACGGCAAATAAATAAAATTATATGTGTAATTAGAAAAAACCACCAGACTGTTCCAATATTACTGTAATAAAAGTGTAATTGATATGCATGTAGAACAACTGGTTTTTAGACCATAAATGTACTGTGAGTTGATTGTGTACGGTTTATTGCTAGAGTTTCAAACCATGATTTTAATATCACGTCCTCCTACTTTTTCTAGTTTGCAAGCATTATTACTTGAAAGTCTAGAAGAGGGTAGATATCGTATAATGCTACTTAAATGTACATTGTTTTCACTATGCAGCCTAAATTTTTAAAACACTATATATATATAGACACACACACTTATATATGTGTACGTTGACTGGTGACTTAAATGGAATTAATTTAATCCAATAATATAATATAGCCACAAGCAAAATTATTTTGTTATTTTGTATTAAAATACGCCCAAAATAAAATTAATTTCCATCACATCCATGGGACGGTTTTACATATGATCCCTTTTTGGCTTAAAAAATAATGCTACATGCAAAAATTGGAATAAATAGAAGGCCTTAAAAACGTTTAATCTTCTAGTTCATTTCCACATTCGTACCGTTGCAAGTTACACAACAGATACGAAATAAAACATTCTAAACAAATATTATGTACGTGTTTATTCCTGACGATGTTTAATGTTGTGACTAGGGCCAGGAAATTTTCGTGAAAATATTTTTGCATCACTTTGTTCCAGTTGCTTGCGTGCACGAGAGCAGCTCTATTTTATGGCTATTGGTAGAGACGGGGATAATTTGCGGGTTCTTTGCCCTTTAGGCTAGCCTCCAAGAATATATGTGAACTCAAGCAGACAACATCTGCTCGTTGGCTCCTCGCTGAGACAGTGAAATGGGCCAGCATTTAGTTACATTGTTATTTTTCGCTCATCGAGTTCAAGGTCGTGTCAAATAAGTAGGGAAGGGAATATTTCGCGAATTCAGTTACCTGCATGCAAGAATCCATTGTCCTGTGTATACTCAAGCCCTGACCATTTGTCCACTAGCTTCTATTCACTGTAACAGCAGACAATGAACGAATAAATGGGGCTTCAGAATGCATACGACTGTGTATTCTAACATGCATGTAATCGAATTCGCGTATTTTTCCTCTCCCTATTTATGACGTTAATATGGTAAGAACAAAATCATCAATATGAGAAGAGAAAAATATTTGAAGTTTGATATTGCGTTACTTCGGTTTCCCCATTTATTCAGGCGTACACAGTACTTGCTTCAGGCTACAAAAAGACGGCGTACATAAAACAACAATGTAATTATTGTTATTGAATTTATTCGCATAAAACGTATATATGATATACTTATGTAAATAATTGAGCTCAATTTAAACTATTAGCCGAGGATAGCTTAACTTGGCCATAGAAAATTTGCTGTTTCTGAACACCTGTTCAGTGCATTTTAACGCTTTTCGTCGTATACGGAAAATCACCAAGTCAACTCGGGTAGAGTTAAAATGCTACTCGTGTCGTCCAGAAGAGTGATCGGAATGATTCCTTCTTGCGTTGAAAAGGTAATATGTGATATTACGTACATAGGTTAGATCAATTCATGGCTAATCTCTAGATTATTTAAATTTTTTTATGTAACTTCTCATAATATTTTTTTTAGAAGTAGCAGGTATACATTTAATTACAATGTCCCGTCTTACACTTCAATTTTTTTATAGATGTTATGTCATATACAACAATTTGCGGAAGAGAAAAACAGCTATAAAGTATATAAAATTTTAAAATATACAAATTAACATCTTAGATCTAGCAGATTGTGTTTTACTACTAATAAACGAAGGCAAAGCATTGTTTTAAAATACACATTTAAGTTAACAACAATCGAGCATCCTGGTCATGTGACCGAAAAAAAACCTAGTTAATTCTAGTAGGTTACTTTTTGAAAACTCTTTTAGCCATACAGAGTGTCATAGATCAAATGTTACAAATTGATAGGTGTGGTAGATGACATAAAATTGGATGTATTTTATTGAAGTTCTCATATCTGTAAATATCGCCTGATGTCCGATAATAGTATGATATGGGTCGTTCGGGATAAAGTGAGCACTAAAAAAAGCCCTTATCAGTATCTATTTTCAGCCAATTCTTATCTTACCGCACGTAACGGATAACGAAGGGAAATGTTTAACATCTCTGGACACGTCACTTGATGATTACGTGAGAAAGATTAATTGTGCAGCCAGTGAAAACCAATATAGTTTGATAAAAAAAGTTTATTTATTACATAAAACTCAAACATGCCAATTTCAGTTGACTTTGTTTACGGAACTACACTCGGAAATTCGTTGCCAACCATATAAGGAGTAAGGTAACTGTTGTTAATGTTGAATTATTTGAAGTAACGGCTAGAGATTTTTTTCCGAGGTTAAATCTTTAGTGCTCGGTTTATCCCGAACGACCTATACAAAATAACATGGGTAGCAGGCAGTCTGGCGACAACCCGATATTGTAAACAACACGTGCCTGGCTAGATGAGTCGGTATCACCCCGTTTGACGATATGCCTGCTATCTTCGATGGTGTGCGAAACATCTTGTTGCAACATCGTACAGAATATACCGCATGCGGTGTAGGTCATTTATAGCAGCGGAAGCAATTATATTTTATAAAACTCTATACGCATGTATCGTTGTTAAAACTCGGCATCTTCTTACCGACCAGGCTGCCTGCACCATTTGTGGGTATCAGTAGGCATACAAGTACCTTAGAATAATCTATTCAGTTTGATCTCATCTGTCATCCCTATCAATTAGTAACTCTTATTAAATGTCGCCTGTATACTGTCACAAATAAGACGCTATGTAATCATCATTCCTTGTACGTGCCGTCGGAACCATTCCTGTTTCATTAAACTGAAAATCATTTTGGCTATGATTTTTAGTTCTCCGTTCACAAAATAAAATATGCACTCTAACTGAAAACTGAAGTCTAATTTTTTTTTATGAATAACTCCAACAAATTCAATATACTGTACATGGCTTAAAAATAGTATTTATGATCCCCTAACTTCGCGTATTTAAAGAATTCCTTTGCCACATTGATCACTTACCAAAGTAAAATATATTATTTTCATGGTTAACTAGACGAGTGGGAAATGGTGACAAATACTATCCTAGCATTTATTTTTAATTTTTTTTTTGCTTAGAACTCCGGGTTTTTAAATACTTTAAAAGTAACGAGAAATAATTAAAATTTAAGACATATAATATAAGGATCCCGTTTGACCTCATCTAGCCCCACATAGTATGTTATATTTGCTCAGGTTTTGAATCATATCACTCCTTACCCTCAGTTTCTTTTCTTTACTGAAAATAACACGTGTTAAAACAGTTTTCTTTCGTAAATAGGAAGGTCTAGTGTAAGAATTTTTGTGTTCAATTTTATTATTTCATTTATTTATGGTTCGGTAATGAGTGTCACTCAAATATCATCTAAATTATTAATTTTTACTGTGTTGATGACCATATTCATAATTATGTATTTCGAATGACATGCCTTTAGTTCCGAATATTTAATTTCTCGCGGATATTCTAGTAGTTTTCTCACTGGCCTTGTAGGTTACCAGCTCGACTCCACACCCCGTCAGACGGGAAATTTTCAGATGTTGATTCTCACACTGGGAAAGGGTTTTCTTGGGATGATCCTACAGACTTCGGCATCGTTCTCACTTTGCTACAACCCCAGCTCAGCTCTCATCACCTATTCTTCGGGCGTGCAGCAGAAGCAGGTGTGTTTTATGGATCAGCCGACGTAAACTAAGAGTTTCCGCCTGCCTCCGGCTATTACGCGCGATCGAGACGTGGGGACCCATGGTCATTAAGGCGAATTATAGATCATTCACCTCCGATGACATCACCCCTATGCGCAATGTGATCAACTGGCGTACGAGACCTAACGTCAGCGACTCGTGTGAAAGTGTCTTTATTCAGTTATGTATTTATTTATAGCCGGATAGTAAGTATGAAAAAATAATGCATACCTAAAGAAATCTCCAAAGAATTTGTTTGTAAAATTAACTCTGAAACACTCATTTTTGCGTTTTCTCTTCCCCTGGATATGCATAATAAATAAAAATTATAAACATATACATTAAGACCTTGTAGACACAGGGAGTCGTATTTTATTTAGTCCGTGTTTCCAGACACACTGCACAGCAAACTGCAACCTTAAGGGCACCGCCTAACTAGAGAGGCTTAACGAGGTTAGAGGCTCATAAGCGACGGAGCTCTTACGGTGACCTCAAAGCGCGTATAAAATCCCGCATCGCCTCAGCGAGCGAAGAGCTGAACTAGCCTGTAATATCGTCACCATTTCAATTATTACTATGGAACTTTAAGCTGTGGTAGAATGTCTGTAACGAAGTTCATCAGTGCACGATTTTTGAGTTTCGAATACACCCGGTTATTAATTTTTTAAGTACGGCCCTATTAAAATGCCGTTTTTTATTAATAAAATTTCGTACTTGTGCGAAGAGTATTTTCTTCTCTTGGATTGGTACAATTGGTGCATGCCGAGTAGTTTCATTTATTTTAATTGTTTCCCAGCGTATTAAAACACATTTGAAGAGCGTGAAAGGTGATGACCTTACAAGACGACCTCTTATTCGCACGGTCACTTCCTGGAAGCGCAAACGTCGTGAAGGATTTTTATTTCCTCTACATATTCCTAGCGTGAAAGAGACAGGCATGGAAGAGGTTACTTTTGGCATCAGCATCAACTCCTAGCAGTTTATGCAACCCGTCCTACGTAGCTGTTGCGCGTTTTGCTGGAGCAAACTGTTGTGACGCTGGCATCATGTCTGGGTACGGGTTTACTGACAAATGGCGAGTATATACACGCCAATATATATGAAACATGGTGTTGAAAAGTTGTATGTCAATATTTTCGAGGTACAATCCTCACGTCAAGAGCAACAAAAATAATATTATGAATGTAGGACTGAAAATGCACCATTCCTGCAACATACCTCACAGTACATGATTAGAGATGATAGTTTATCGCAGGAAAACTTGATTTTTTGATGGGTTTCAACGTACATTCAGCTTATAAAAAGGATGGCTGGCTTTCGCTTGTACGTGGAGCTGTTGTCCTATTTGACTGAGCCAATAATAATTCCACTACTGTATTATTTGATGCCTGTTACTGGCCTGCAGACAACTACGTTGTGTCAGACGTACATCACCCAATCAGATGTGCTGCAATTAAGTACAGCGTTTTCAAGGGTATATTGGCACAACATACCGTCATCTCTAACGTATAGCGTGCAGACAGGATCGCGTTACTGTGTAACGCCATTGTATATATTACTGGCAACTACATACCAGACGAATCGTATTTAATTGGACGGTAGGCATTGTCCGTTGTAGTATTGCACACTTACATGATTCAACCCACGGGTCATGATCTGTGAGTCATGAGTAGGGACTGGAAAGTTTTGCGAATTCAATGACCTGTAGACTTTAATCCATTGTAATATGCATTCTCAAGCTACGTCTATTCGTTCATTGTCTGCTGTTCCACTGAGTAGCAGCTAGTTGGCTAATATTCTGGGCTTGAGTATGCACAGTATATTGGATTCAAGCCTACAGGTCATTGAATTGGCGAAGTTTTCCCGTCCCTAGTCATGAGACCTATAGTACAGTAACAGTGCGTTTACTGGGCGATGATCACACAAGAGCAATTTTGCAACATGCTGTATATTAATTACAGAACAAGTTCCACTTCCAGCACCTACCCTAGGCAAGTTTTTGTCACACTGGACTGTCTTTCCTCATTCTCTCATTCCTCTGCACACATTCTCTACTGGGCCTCTTTTAAAGGAATATCCGTATAGTAAGAGTCAGTTGAGTGAGAGATTTTGGTCAGCGCTTAACAACGAGGTCTTTAGCGCTGGTGAGGGGCGACATGATGTATGGAGCAGCGCCGGAATTATAAGAATGGGTGAAATGGGATATCCCAGATAAAACCCGCCGACAAACGGCGTCGTCTGGCATCACTCCCACATGCGAAAATTCGGGGCCCGACGCCGCTGGGAATCGAACCCGGATAGCCTAGGTGAGAAGCGAGTGGTCTGACCACTCAGCCGCCGCGGCTGGTGTTTTTCCATCTACGGCTGTGTTGAAAAGCAATTTTTTTACCACTTTTGAGGAGCTGGCAATCGCATTTTAAATAAGCGGGCGGTACTTTTAAAACAATATAGACGTAGTTTGGTCTGTGTTTTTATTTCGTAGATGTACGTATTGTTAACACGTTTAATAGCTATACGTAAAAAAAAACCAGTTTTCGTACCACGTTACAGTGCGACCCACGCGCCGGGTCTAACTAGCTCTTAAGCCGCGTACACACGAGCGCGCCGCGGCTGCAATGCAACACGCGCCGAACAGTATTCGCGAGGCGCGCGCAAGTGTGTACGGAGCTTCGAACACGCGCCGAGCACGCCACGAACAGGCGCGCCGCGAACCACCGACTGTCGGTTTTTGCTACGAACACAAAGCGATTTGGCGCGCCAGTGTAGACGTGTTCAGTCCGCATTCGCCCTGAGTAGCGCGCAGACCATGGCGCTCAGTGAACTGTGGTGTTCGTCACTTTTAGATGGATCGCCTCATGCGCAGCGCGTGCTCGAGGCGCACAGTGTTGCTCCGCGCGTTGTCTGCAACGCGCGTTCGATGTTGCATTGCAGCCGCGGCGCGCTCGTGTGTACGCGGCTTTAAACTTGGAAGCTAGTGTGTCGAGCGGTTGAACGCGGCGAGTATTCAGGCGCTTACGTAAACGAAGTAGGTATAATCTACTTGGTATTATTGGTTCTACTCATTCGTTCGTTATTCAACTGTTTTTCCGAGCCTTTTTTTTTTATGCAGTGAAATCTGTACAAGTTATATATTTCACTCGCCGTAGACCATGTTCGGATACTACAGAATATTCTTTTGTGCTGCTGCAGTATAAGCATACAGCATTTCAATTGCGTCCCAGTAACGTATACTGTAGAAACAAGCCAGAGTTAACCAACGAAAACAGGTTTTCTTTTGGGTATACACACACAGGCGGGAGCCTGTGTTTGTTTACTTTCTATGCGTTCTTTCAAGTTTTCTGTCTGCTGGCGGCAATCTACTCTGCTGCCGAGCAGGGTATAACTGAGTAGATCCAGCGAAGATATCTAGTTGCATATTTAGAGATTTCAAACAGAGGCAGGGGCCGCGGTTGGCGCAGTGGCTAGAGCAATCGTCTACCACCAATTCGATCCGTGTTCGATTCCCGGCAGGATTCCCTGGATTTTCGCATGTGGGGATCGTGCCGGTCGATGCCGCTGGTCGGTGGTTTTTTTTTCTGAGATCTCCCGTTTCCCCCGCCCTTTCATTCCAGCGCTGCTCTATACTCACATAACTTTCCCCTCACCAGCGCTAAAGACATACATTTTGAGAGCTGACAATAATCTCTCCACTCACTCGAACGGAGGTACCGTATACTCGCACCAGGTTTTTGACTTCAACTCTATCGAGTAGATCGAGTAATGTTTTCGTAAGCTCCTTTGTTGATGGCGGGCTGCGGGAAACGTCAGACGGCGGCAGGAGTGTTTGACCTGGTAGCCGTATCGATCATTATCCCGCTGGACCACAACGCTTCACCCTGCGGGCTACGAGCCGCGGCTACGGTGTCGGCCTTGCGTTAATTAATCCCATAAGCGACCATCTCGCCATCCCTTTGAGCCGTGCCGCTACCACAGTGGCTTGGCCGAATTACCCCTCCCTCCCCTAGGAACTGTTTCAGAGTGGAGTACCTACCCGACAATAACAAACACGGGTTTGTATGGGAAGACATCAGTTACAATTGATTATTGATTTTATTTAATATTAATATGCGATATAAATTAATTTCAAAGAAGGTTTAGTGAAATGAGCTGGAGTCCTGACAAATTGTATTATTTTTTTAAAAGGTAGATGTATTACCGGCCAAAGAATCAGCTCACTCAATATTTCTTATTTATATAAATAATATATATATATATATATATATATATATATATATAAATCGATGTGTGTATGTATGTTCCCTATGCGCTTCAAAACTGCTGGAGCGATTTTATGAAATTTTCAGGCAATCTTCAGATTAGCCCAGCGAGTGATCCTGTGGAGTTTAGTAGCAATCAGGTCAACATTTTTTGCCACTTTTGTGTTATATTTTCCCTACAATTAATTAATAAGTAATAAACATTTATTAATTAAGTAAATAGGACCGAGACTTGAATGTGTGTGGCATATCACTGAATAGACTTCAATTCTTGGCTCTAGATAAATAGCGCTACCCGGGTCGCTAGTTTATTATATGTTTGGTCGCTTTACGCGCCCTCGAACAGCACAAGCCGTCAATAGACGTACACGGGGAAAGGGACAGGAGTCGTCCAGAGCCTATTTAAGGAACCATCCCGGTATTCACCTGGAGTGATTTCGGAAAACCCTGGAAAACCTAAACATGAATGGCTGGAACCGTGGCTCTAACCCGAGTTGTCCCGAATGCGAGGGGACTGTTTAACCACTACTCTATCGCACTCACTGCCATTTTTCTTCTATTATTTGTTATGTATTTAAGCCTGATATTTCTTAAGCGGTTTTCAAACGGTTTTATTTGTAGATCCTTCTCGCCAGTCCCTAAATAATGTCATAGCTCTTTACTCTTTACCGCTTTATGGATACTTCCATCAATAATGATCGAAATTGTTCAAACATCCTTGTGGCGAAGCTCATCCGAAGTTCGTGTTTTATTTTCTTTGCATTATGGCTTACAAAGTAATCGTGGTTTTTACTCCGTCATTGTTTGTGGCACTCTCATCTCAGGGTTGTTTGTGTCTTGACACTGTTGATAGGTGTATTCTGTCGTATCACATACTCTACAGGCATCACACCTCTACGAGATACAGGCACTACAGCCTCACACGATAAAGTGTGGACCATAGCGAGTTGTATCAGTAATTCGTTTCGTGATTATGACTGACACTATACAGGTTGTTTTGTAATTATAGGTACAAATTAAAAGGGTGTGCCGAGGACGTTGAAATAAGCAAATAATGCTAATAAACATAGTTCCAGAAATCGACGGTTTTCCCATTACGGTGTATGGACACGTGCAAACATGACAATGTTGCAACACTGTTTTTTGTGGATATTTTTGGTGTATGCCAGCCCTGTTGATAGTGTCCACAAACTACATAAACGCATTGTGGATGGTTGCCACTGCATTTGAAACACGCCTGGAACTTTCGAACGTGTACGGGCATCGAAGCGAAGACACGCTGAAGCCTGCCTTCACATGAACGGCGCCCATTTCGAACACATGTTATAATGTCTTCGTCCACATGTGCAGTATTTTGACGTTTTTGCCCTCGGAAACACTGGTATTATAGCGTTCCGGCCGTAACATGTAATGTGTCGTATTGGGAAAACCATTGGTTTCCGGGCCTAGCATTATTTGCTTGTTTCATCGTCCTCGATACACCGATTTCATTTGTAAGTATAATTACCAAATACCCTGCGTAAATAATCTCGAATGATTGTCTGGTTTCTTTCATTTCTCCCTCGTTATCTATCCTTGACTAGGCGACCCTAGTTTCTATCACTTTGCCATGCCTAGCCACCTCGGTTGTGTCTGATCTCTCTCAGCCATGAGGTGGAGTAGTAATATAAACACCCGACTCGCGGCTACATCCTTTCGTTTTCCTACCCGCCTGAGACTCTGTTTCCGTCTCAAATGACCTCGCTGTCTATATACTATAATCCCTCTGACATATCTACCTGCCAGTTATTACTTTACTCGAAGGAGTACGCCTTTGATAGTTACCACATAGTGGACCTAAGTCACCCATGCTCACACAAAGTCACTAGTGCTGTGTGACATGGTAGGCCTATGAGCTACTGAACTTAACGACTGTTGAGTCGCTGTAAGTATCACTGCAACAATGTGATCTACGCAATCGCGACTGAGTACGCCAAGTGTGTGTAATTCCACCAATCTCTTTTTTTCTTACAGCGGAAAGTATAATTCTCGCACACAAACATATCACCATCCTCCTGTCACAAAAAAATAAAGTTAATTTATTTTTGTACGCACTGCGTTCTGTTAACTTTACGCACCTTTGCGTAGCTACGCAGCATTAAAACACTCAATTTATTAGTTTTTATTAATCTAAATAGAAGTTCATAGCAAGTATATGTGCATTTTTGTTTATGCAAGTCAGGGTTCTACCTTCCCGTCCTTTTCTATCTATCATTAAAAATTATAATTTTCTCCAGTATATCAAATTTCAAATACATTTTTAAAAAATATTATCTACTTAAAGTACCAAACTTGTATAGTTTACAGCAACGTAAAGTTGTTATTTTCGAAAAGCAAAAAATACATTTTAAGAATGGTGTGTTACATCTAATGAGCCGTGAATGAAACATAGTTGGCTGGCACTAACAGTTGAGATCATAATATCAGAATACATACGTCCGATCGTCAATCATTTAAAAGACTATTTGACAGATATTAAGTACTAAATTTTACATTTAAGTGCTATCATGTTATTCTGCTCGTTCTCATTAATCTCGGAAATAATCACCCTCATTATTATTGTAGGCCTTTTGGAATTGTATCTATTTTACAATGTTCATTATTGTTATGATTATTCTTAACTAATTTATATTGCGTATGACTTTATTTTTACTAATAATTCTTATGTAAATGCAATAGTGTTGTAAATTTATTTCACCTATTAATCAAATCTCTGTGTCTACATTATTTCGTTTGTGAATTAATTTATTAATTTAAGTGCTGTTGTTAAGTATTTTGTTTATTATTAGTTTAGTCTACCTTTAATTTAGTGTACTCTTAACACATTTATAGTGAGAATTCGGAGGCTGACGAAAAAATTAATATGAATAAATAAATACTGTCACATCGAACTGATTTCAGAAGCGTCAAACTTGGTGAAAGCGAAGTTGAAAGAATACTTTAGCAGTTAGAAGCAAATTTTTCAACGCTGATGAGGGTAACGTGAGAGAAGTGTGAAGCAGCTCCTAAATGAAACAGCAGGAAAAATTGGAGATCCCCAAGAAAATCCTCCGATAAATGGCGTATCCCAGCACGATTCGAGCTCGGATCGCATTGTTGATGTGTAGAGACCTGAAAAATTCGTGTTTTCTTTTAGGAGCAAGCTATAGTACCAGCAACGATAGGTCTGTATCACGTTCACAATTGGCCGTTCACACACTCGACACTTCCTGGAAGTAGCTAAGCCAATAATAAAACTGTAGCTGAATACTGACCCATTTCACTGTGTCAGCGAGCATCTAATAAAGAGTTGCTCTCTGCATGACTTCACAAATATTCTTGGAAGCTAGCTTACAAGTCAGTGAACCCGCGAATTTTTCCGGCCTCTAGTGATATGTGAGCGCACTGGCTGGTACGCCAACACCTTCCTCTCAAACTTAATACAGTTTTAGTAACAAAAAATGTTACAGTGCATTTATTTCTAGCCTTCAAAAACGTAAGTAGATTAAATCAGTAGAGAATCTGATATCTTGTGATAAGAAATTTCAATCAACTTGTTTCAGTGTCTTACGTGAACAACTGCGGCTGTGCATCAAGGTTATTGGCTACGTGTATTTGTGAAGAGGCGTCGATTATTTGACTGTGCCGATCACCACACGTATATGACGTTGAGAGTTAGAAACATCATATGAGTATCCACGAAACACAGCTGTAGACGTGCGTGTAAACCATTGAGACAATGCTCTTTGAAAGAACTGTGCAATGGGAGTGAATGACTGGATTTAGTTTCTTGGACATACTCCATTGCAAAATGAATGACTGTCAAAGAAAAGTAAACAAACAATAGAAAACCATATGCTGACTACAGCATACTCTGCTTATTTATGGATTTCTATTATTCGTTTACTTTTCTTTGACAGTCATTCATTTTGCAATGGAATATTTCCAAGAAACTAAATCCAGTCACTGAGACAAGTTGGTACAATATTCTCCTCGCCAGAAATCAGCGACTCTAGCCATCGGCCAACCAGGCTCAGAGCTACGCTGCACTTTCCTTACTTCAGTCACGCTCGGCGAATCACGGCTAACAAGAGAAGTTAACACGCATGAGTTCCCAGCTCTACTCGGACTTAACTTCTCGCCGGTTCAGATTTTACCGGACCGCTCCTTCCCTCGTTGATATTCCGCGGAGCAACCAACTCCGATTCTTGAAGTGTTCCGCACATTTCTCGGAGTTGCTGGTCCAGTGCCCGTGGTGGTTTGCTTCTGTTTCCAACACCTACTCTTAACTCTCGGCACACGCAACTTTGCCCCAGTAAGCTAAGGTGCAGCCTTAGTAGTCTGCTTAGCCGAGAATTGCTTTAACCAATTGCCAAACATCACATTTTTTTTAGCGAGTCACGCCTGTACTGTTTTAACGCGAAACTGCTCAGTTTATTACCTATACCTTATACTAAGTTTATATAAGAAAATATTTCATACAAAGCTTCTATGTTTCTCTAAACGAAGGACGCCTGCTAAAATCATGTTTTTTGTCTCCCAGAGTAACTAATAACAGCTGTGTCAAGACCAAGACCAACATGGCGCATTCTTTCCATAAATAATAAAGTCGAAAACTCTTTCAAAAGCTTAAGAAATTTGAATTATTTAAAAAATATATATAATTTGTAATTATTATTTTTGTCTTGTAATTTATATTCAATAACATGTGTAAATGGTTGTGTTGTCACACTTTAGTGTACTACAAGGTGTTCCAAGAGAAAATGCGTATGTATTAAGAGGTATGAACCATCAGTAATGGAAGACATCTGTTAACATACATACTGATATTGCCATTTTTTTAAATTTAGTATTGATGAGAATAAAACAGGGCACTATTTATTTCGTGTTACATAACGCTGGCAACGTATTATGGAGCAAATTTCCCAGTCTCTCACACGAATACATACTCTCTCTCTCTCTCTCTCTCTCTCACTCGCAAAAATTTTTGAGCTACAGCTTGGTGAAACTGACAGAAATGGAAAACAGAACACGTTATAATAAACGAACGTATCGTTTCGTGTTGGGATTTTGCTGTAAATTATTGTTCGTATAACATCGCATGTATAGTACAAAAAATACCATAGTTAACATTGAAAACGCCGTGATTGTCACAAAGCCGTGTGCCCGACACCAATGCATCAGATTTGGAAAGTTCCTGTGATCTGAGTAATAATGAGTACAAAACATGTTAACATATAATATTGTTTTATAATTTCCTTTCTAATTGCCCGTACAGTAACATCGTAACGTAAGTTATTTTTCCCTTTACTTGGGAATTAGTACATCCTCCAAAAATATTATCTTGTATGGGTAAATTGGGACATATTATATTTATTATTTAAGAATTAACTTAAAAAAAATTAACAATTCTTTTTAAGGTAGTTCTCATTTAAATAATTTTACAATGCATGTTTTCAATCGACCTTTCCCCAATCCATCAAAACCGTTACATGCCAAAGAGTGTATCACTAAGACTTATGCTAGTGTGCTACAAAAATTAACGTAAGAAAAGTTTATAGAAATCTACGGGGTTTTCAAAGTATTGGTATTACATGGCCATTTTAGATGCATGATTCATTTAGCCTAAACACTAGCGCCAGGATCACAAGTACAAAAATTCGGCGTTAGAAATGGTTCGCGAAAAAAAAGGTCACGTTGGTGAAATGTTCACTCGCGTACATGGCAAATTCTACTGTCTAAAATTGTGTTTTTTTTTATGGGTGGGGGTGTCTGTACTGCCTTAACAAAATATGATTATTTCTATTGAATGTGTTTAGCCAACTGATGATTTTTTTTTTTCGGAAAAAATAGTTAAAATGAACGTATAAATTGCTCTCTAATAATATGCAATTATCAGTACACGCAATAAATTACTGATGGAAGTTTCACAATGTCCTTAAATGTAATTCAAATCAAACCTACCTCAGCGGTTAAGAGTTAAAATTTATAAGATCATTACACAGCTTTGCATGCAAATATCAGAAACAAAACTGACTTCAATATTTAAGAGTGTTCCAAACTATTGACTATCGAGTTTCATAAGCATAGTAATACTTGTCTGGCGTACTGATGAGTAAGCAACATTTCAAAGTTAGCTAAAATTGTGTAAGTATACATATTACTGTAAGCTAATATTGTTCCTAAGGAAGCTTAAATTTAGCGTTATTTTTAAAATAAGTTCAATAAGATATTTTTTTTTCAGCAAGGGGTTTATGCTGTCTTCAGCCTAGAACAATAATGGCAACAAAGGATCTAGTAAAATGTAAAATATTTGTCACTGTACATATTGGACAAATTTCTTGATTTCCCTTTTAGTGGCTCAACGTTCTAGCGAACACGCTATAAAAATTATTGTACTTTACAGAACATTTCTTTGGAAAAAAATGTTGCCAGTATAATTTTCGTTTTTATACAAATAAACATGAGATAATTTTCAGACACGTTTCATTGCAATGTGCAGATCGATTTTCGAACTTAGAAGTACACGTCCACTGGACTTTACGTATATTTTAAACGCTTAGAAAAAATTATTTTCATGCTGCAAAAGTAAAATATTTTAGCTGCTGTGCTTCAAAAATCCTTCGGCAATTTTGCAAAACATTTTTGTAAGACATGTAAAAGTTCTTTACTGTATCCACGTGGTTCACGGGCCATACATAAAACATAAATTCAACAGAGGTACTCGTATATTAGCAGGTAACAGTGCTAATCTTATGAAACTGAGCCTCAAACCAAACTTGAACTGTTTACTACTTGATGCCAAGACGAAGTTTCACCTTCTTTAGCCGCTCTCACTGCAGATTGAGACGAAACTACTGCAAAGTAAAAAGTAACGTAAAATATTTTCTTCTTCGTCGCTTGTCGTAACATAGAAGATTACCTTCGTTAGGTCACGCGTCGCACTAAGAAAAAAATGTAACGAGCTAGGGTAAGAAAGTCACTTTAAAGAAACTCGTTGCTGAGCAACAGGAAACATTCGTGAAGTTACTACTTGGCTCTCTATTGGCCCCACCTCTTTACCCGAGTGCAGTAAATCTGTCTGTCAGGACGTAAAAAGACTTACTGTAACGATGCGGGTAAAGTCTTCAAACAATTCTTACAAATAAAAGAATACAACAAATAATTCGTAACGGATACAAGAACTTAATTTAAAAAACTTGTTTTAAATTCAAATTTTTAGGTATTAACGTTAACTCCAAAAAATCAGAATCAAATGCTTTGTACGAAAATAATGTCGTTCTTACCATTCAATTACATGTTCGTGTTGGTTTGTTAAACATAAATTAATGTTACGACCATGTTATCTTACTTCTACTGTTTTCCAGATAATTGTTTATTTCAGCTCAAACGAGAGCAGATACCAAACATTTGTTACGCAATTGTGTTTAAAATGGTTTCTGTTATGGTGTTTTTTTTTTTTTTTCAAAACAAGAAATTATACTGTTTCAACTTTAAGGCCAACTAACCAGAATTTCGTTAATAATACAATTAGCTCAAACCATAGTATATACTGCCTCGAAAAATTTTCCAGCATGGAGAAGACGATTTTAAACAAAACTGCAAAACCGAGGTTTATTATCTGCTCTCGTTTAGGCGTAAAAAAATAATATCGCTGAAAAGCAGAAACCAGATAGCATGGCCTTGATATTGGTAACAAAATAATAAATGGCCCTACATAAATAAATTTAATAAGTACTTATTTCTGTCGAATGGCAACAAAAAATTTCACAATCATTTAACACGTACAAGTTACAAATAAATGTTTTCTCGGATTGAAAGCGTGTTGTCAAAGCGCTTTTAATGCGTTGCAAATTGTTGTAGATTATGTTTTTAACTAAACTTTTCCCATACGCTCATTGTGAAAGTATAGGAAAAAACAAAAAACGAGTACGTAAGTGTCACTCATAGGTCATACGACAGCACAAGCATTAGAAACACAGTTTCGAACCCCTCCATCGTAACTAAAAACAACCGTCTCAGACTCTCGCGTCTCAAAATGTTTACAAAATTAAGGTATTATAAATGAATAGCCTTTGTTACATGTTACACCAGTTCAAATATATTGTATCCAAGTACATTTCCGTAACAAAAACCGTTCGACAGAAACCTTGCACGCTAGTGGACTGCTTGACGCATTGTGGCTGTACGGTATTTTGTCCGCGCATGTAAGTTTCTGTTATCACTCCTTCTCTCCTTGGACACCTACGAACTAAAACGTTTCAGACAGACGGCCTCCTTAACAGGTGGTGAGAAATATTGGTCAGCGCTCAACATCGAGGTCTTCAGCGCAGGTGAGGGGTGACATGAGGTGAGTATGGACATAGCCATCTTTAGTAGAAGGCCGCGGCCATAAATCTGGCAACACTGCCAATAAGGGTCAATTTAACACCTTCTGTAACTCTGGCTGTCCCTGATTCGTTATTTTGTCTACATGCCGACGAATCAGGGACAACCATTGCCGTTGGAGAGCTAAAGAAAGTGTTAAAATGACCCTTCTTGGCAGTGTTGCCAGATTTATGGCCGAGGCCTTCTACTAAAGATGGCTATGGTATGGAGCATTACCGGAATGAAAAGGGAGATCCCCGAGAAAACCCGCCGACCAACGACATCGTCCGGCACGATTCCCACATGCGAAAATCCGGGGACTCCGCCGGGAATCGAACCCGGATCGCTTTGGTGGGAGGCGAACGGTCTGACCATTCGGTCACCGCGGCACCTTCCTTAACAGGTGTTTGTGATATTGTGTTTGAAAACGTTTACATTTTGGCTATGTGATTCAACACCTTATAGAATATCACATGCGTTATTAAGGGGTATTGATCCCTACCACCTTGGATTTATCTGTTTCTTCTCGATAACTTTTGTTCCAGTCGATGTATCAAAAATTTTGTCACGACAGGGCATAGATACAAACTTAATCGATTTTCTGTAATTGCTCGAACCATAATATATTCATTACTTTGCAACGGGAAACAGCTGAAAAGGCAAAATTGCTTTATTTACAGGAGCGACTACAGAGGCAGCAACATTAAAAGAAACAATGCCATATGGATTCCAAAAAGTGAATGAAACAATAAACTATGCCTTGTCAGCGTGAAAAAAGTAAAACAATGTGTCTATTCCCTGATTTTTAAGAAAAACCGTAAAACCGATCTGACAGAGATCAATCCCCCTTAATGTTACCAATCTTAATTGTCACTCCCTAGTACCTGCGACTTCGTTCGAATGGTTGTGAATTGGTGTGAATGGGTGCGAATTTTTTTAAATTTATTTGGGCTCATTGTTTTTTGCGACGTAAGAACTAAAAACGTGCAAATTTTTACTCTGAAATACCACTATGGGGAAACTGGTTTAGCTAAAAAAATTTCGTGAGACATAATTGTACTCCCAATTAACGTCTACAGAGCTAACACTATTTCATACAAATACAAAATTATGATTTTTTCCCCTCTAGACAACACCCTTAAAGAAAGATCAGAGTGGAGTTTACTTTAGTCCAAAAAGTGAACCGAGATCATATATTGCATGTATTTAATCACATTCTCGTTGACGTTCTTCGTAAACGCCTTCTGTAGTCCGTTTGACCAACGAATGTTTTTTTTTTTTTTTTTACAGTTAACCAACTTACTACTTGAAAGGAAATGTAACTATGTTGATAACGCCTTGGCTGCCAAACGATTTTCCTTGGTAGACCACAGAGAGCTGAGCAAGCATAAATGTAGAATAAATGCAGTCTCTCGTGTAACATTACTTTTCGGGGTCTATATATCCTTGGCAATATGTACCCGCCTCACTATTATTTTTGCGCACATATTTCTGTCTGATTTTCGGAAACTTAAAACTCTTAACATATATAACACAACCGTGAAAAATAAAAAAAAAAATACTTTAAAATAAACGCATACATAATAGAAACAAGAAGTTACCAGCATAACTAATATGCCTACTTTTCTCAAAGTGGGTGCAAAATTAACATTGAATGCTAAAATGGTATACGTACAGCTAGGAATATTGATTAATAATAATATTATTTAAGACACACGATAAACAAAATATACAAAAAAAAGTCAGCTTAGTAAATAATATACCCGTACGCAGTTTGATTAAATTGAGGAAACAATTTTCTGAAATGTCTTAAAAAATGGCCGCAGATTTCAAAATATTACAAAAGTACACAAAAGTACAAACAACTAACTATAATACACGTCAGAGATGACTGAACTTCGGAAAAATTCACAGAAAAGTCAAGTCGGCTGGTAGACTATATAGTATATATGCTACAAGTTTGATGAAATTCTGAAAAATACTTCCTAAGATACGCTTATGTAATACTATGCTAAAAATTTGAACGTGTCTGTAATTTTAAAAAAAATTATACAGAATGAACGAAATTCACAAAAGTCAAGTCAGCATTGTATGTGGTATATGTGAACCAAGTTTGGTGAATTTCTTAAAAAATACTTCCTAAGATATGTTACATAATATGCTAAAAATAGATCAAATGGCCATCGTTTTGAAAATATGGATGGACGAGATACACAAAAGTAAATTCAGCTTTCTGTGTAGTAAATGTGTACCAAGGTTCATGAAATTCTTAAATTCCGTTCCTTAGATACCTTGCTTGATCGAAAAAATGTTAAAATGGCTGCCATTTTGAAAATATGAAAAGGACGTAAACGAAATACATAAAAGTTAAGTCAGGTTACTAAGTACTACATGTGTATAAGTTTGATGAAATTCGGTCCATTAGTTCAAAAATTTTAGGGAGGGATACACACACGATCTCACACATACACACAGACAGAAGGTTGATCCCATAAGTCTAGTACTTTTTCCTTCGGAAAGTGGGCTAACAATGTTATTAGACATAAATTTTGTACATCATAAATACAGAAGAATTCATTTTCATGAACATATCATTGACGAAATAGTAAATTCCGTAAATATCTTAAATCACAATATCAAACATAAAAATTTTAATCATGTCTAATTATTCAAACTTGTTATTTCAAAATAATCACATTTCTTTAGTAGTATAATGACATTAAAGAACTTTAATAATATGACATAATAATGCTTCTCGCAGTTTAGAAATGTATGTTACTTTTGTAATTTAAACGTTTTTTGAGATTACTGACAGAAGTATATTTCTGGACGTATTGGTTGCGTTCTCAAAAACTTTGTTATGAGTTGCATGACTAGAATAATTAGTAGAAACCAGACAATATACGAGCATGTAAGGGGTTCCTTACAGCTTTAGCGAGTATTGTATTTACTACTTTACAGTATTTTTATCTTGTGTATTTGTGTATATTTGGCAAAATACTTTAAAACCTAAATACTGTCAGTATTCTATTGTTTACAATTTATGTCATGATACGTAACAGTAAAAAATATAGAAATAAAAATTATTTACAGTTATCAATACAGTTATGTATGTACAATTTTGCAATGAATTATATGTATACTTTCTACCAAAACATTTTGAAAATGTTTTAATAAAATTAAATTTGTTTAAGGATAGAAGTAATTTTTCATGTTCTTTAATCAGTTTAAATATCTAAACCTTTTTCGTTAAAAAAAAATAATTAGTTCAACACATGCATGTCTTTTCATATTTTGTCCACTAATCGAACTGGCAAATTATTTTAATAAAATTATTTACTTAAATACTTTTACATTTTTTATTTTGTAGATTTCTTGAAAAATTTAACATTTTCTGAAAATTTTCTGTGCCAAACTGATAGTAACCGAAGTTAAATATTACTTACATAAATCAAAGGACAGAGGATTACTTCCTACTGGAAAGATAAGTCTCGAGCACCGGACAAAGGTTGGCAGACGTTCAAGTTGAACGAAACGAAAATCCACACGGTTTATCTCACCTCATGCAGCGTTACAACGGATTAAGAGAGCATGACACGTAATTCAGCGCTTATAACCTTTAGATTAAAATTGGAAGCCAATTTGTAAAATCGTAAGAGATCAGCAATCCTTGATAATGATATTTGCCAGTTTTCTGAGCACATTCTTTTTTAGTAACGTATTTCTGAAGAACAACATGTGGTGCCAAAATTTCTTACATTTAATTGCAGTGCAATAGATTACGGTTAAGGTGGTCGCCTAGGTAGACTTGTTTTGGTGTTCGAGGCTTATAACTGCGGAAGCGGTAAAGACGATACAACTAGCGCATCATGCCTCACACTAGCCTCTAAGCGCAGGGCACTGAACTGGCGGCAGTCTTCTCGCCGACAACTCACCTCTATGAGACATTCATGGTAACCTTGTTATTTTATGACGCAATATTAAAGTTCAAGGTGTATTGTACACGCCTATAATCACCATGCCTAAAAAGGATAGAAAAACACCCGTTTCGGCGTATATAAAATATGCTTTAACGAACAGGGGTGAACCTTAAATTGATATACACACGTGTAACGTATTTGTTATTATATTCCTTAGCATATATCACTCTTGCGTGTTTTCGAAAAATATACTAACGGCCGAAACTCGGCACGCTTTCTCGGTGACTTAGATAGACGGCCTCCTTAACAAATGCATCATTTCAGGTAAATGTTCGCTAATAAAGTTGGCCAATATCGTTATCTAGAATCGTTGTATTTAGTTTTTATTTTCACATTGACTTTCAAAAGTGTGTAGATTTCAGTTGGTATTTTCAACGTTTGTATATCTACTACACACTCTTATGGAAGCCCTGGATGAAGACACGTCCAGCGGCTCTGCCTGAAAGACATGTAATTTTGTCAACACGAAGAATGGATGAGGGTAGACCAGATTAATACTGAGTAGTGGAAGAACTCAAGAGCGGAGTAAACGGAAAATCCCCAACTTTCTCACGTGTGAAAACTAGGACGACCCACCGGGAATCAAACCCGCTTGATACCGTGTGTATGTGTGTGTATATATATATATATATACATAAACAGCAACCTTAAAACATATGTTTTACTAACTATCTGAGCAACCTTAAACCATATGGCTTACCAACTTTCTGAGCAAACACTTTTCTCGACTAACATATTTCTGAAGAACAATCGCTAACGCCGATTTCTCTTACATAGTAGCTTATCAAATGCATAATTCTGGGTAAATTTTTGCTCATAAAAATACTTTTATAATTATGTAGGGTTGTTGGTTTCTAGTTTTTTTTTTTTTTTTTAATTTACACTCTAAAACGTGTCAATATTTAAAATTGCCTACCTTGGACTCCTAGCGCCAGCTAGGCTAGGGTTACACGTGTTAAATTATATTAAATGTGTCTCACTACATGTCGAACCTACTTCATATATGCCACCACTGACATTTTTGTTCGTCTGGGTGAGGCCCTCATTGCTATGGGATATGTTAAGGTTATGTGTATGTATTGCTAAGTTGCTTTGAGAAATGTACAATTTAAAACTTGTGTTTTAACGTTGTTTTGTATACAATGGCGTCAACCAAAACGTGGCGGTCCTCCCACAAATAGCATGAGCGTAGCAACGGAAGTATGGAAGTATATTAAATCGTAATGTTTTTTTTTTCATCCCTCACGTTTGTTTATTTCTGGTACCTACCATCCTCGCCGTACATGATCTACCTCACACAGTACGGGTGTCGGCGCATTGAAGGATGAGCATCAACTCGAGTCCTCGCCCTTGCCAGGAGGCAGGTCCTCCTTCACCCAATATTAAATTGGAATTCCGTTCTCTTTCAGTATATCAGAGCTCACTGGAGGCATTCGAACCTGGGTTTCATATTCTGTCCATTTCCCCCAACCCTCGACAGACTCAAGAGGGCAGATCGGTTTAAATACGCTAATATTTATAATGCCAGTTTCCGATTTTGAGTTCCTTCAAAGTCATAGCGACAAAATCTTCTACTTTTAAAATGGCGCTGAGTGATATGGTTGGGAAAAATTTTCGATTTTAGCTATCTGCATGTTAGAATCCTCTGCCCTGTGCATACACAAGCCCTGACCATTTGTCCACTAGCTTCTACTCACAGGAACAACAGACAATGAACGAATAGACGTGGCTTGAGTTTACTCAGGACAGCGGAGTCTAACATGCGGATAATTGAGCTTGCGAAACTTTCATTTCCTTGATAAGCGATCTTTTAAAGGTTAAACAACTCAGAATGTCGAACTTCTAAACCTTATTCCTTCCGCGTATTCTTTCCTTTACTATTTTTTTTAAAAAGACGTGTCATTAATTCACTGAAATCTCTCTCCCTGTCTCTCTCTACCTGTCTCTCTCTCCCTGTCTCTCTCTCTCCCTGT
>PNEQ01129543.1:0-29305 GCA_003012365.1 Medauroidea extradentata
ATGAAAACTTTGTAACAACGTTCCTTCATAATTTGATATGAACCTATACTTCTTACATCATTGTTTAATCACGAGAAGGCTACAAAAATTGAGGTTACGAAAAATTTAACCAAAACATTCTTTTAGCGGGAGAAATGTTCACTGCTACATGGAAGCTATATCTGCATGTAAGCACGCGGGTGTGCAGACAGCTTTTGCCATTCAAGTGGCAGAGAGGATGATGTTACAAATTTTCTGATTGGCTTGTGTAAGTAGGAGAGGGGAGCTAGTTGCGCCGAGCCAAAATAGGCTCCGCCCCTTGCGTCTTGCGTATTCGAGTATATTTAATTGCAACTACGACTCGAGGTGCAGGTGCAGAGCAGATTTCCTTGCGTTGCGCTGCGTCGGTGCAAAACGCAAGTGGTGATATTTAATCGGCTCCCAGAGGTGGTAAGACCGGCCCGTAGATATTTTATAATATCTACTAACCCGGAACCCTGCACGACAAAAATTCTTGGTTTAGCCAATACCAAATTTCTTATTATTTTTTAATATAACATTAATTAAATAAATAATGCTCGTAGTTATATTTCAAATTATATAATTCACATACAGAATACAACATATGTTATACTCCATTTCACATAAGTTTGGATAAATCTGACAGCAACTTATGGGCAATAATTTGTAATATATTGTTATTTGTGTCACTACACAAGACAAACTTTACAGTACAAATGCTGGAATGAACCTATCAGGTTAATTTGAGAGCTAGAAACATCTTGCATCATGCAGCAAATCACAAAATAATAATATTTACTGCCCATAAGTTGCTGATGTTTAGTGTTTTGCACTTCGTCCCTTGGGGTCTCAGGTTGATCAAAGGCTGAGGCACACCAATCCGTCATGTAGTGGTCCACTTTCCATTCTCTGCAGAGCTATCTTCAGTGATGGCCTGTGAATTGGCTCCCATTGTTCGTAAGGGCGTAAGGGGTGTTCTGGGGAAACCCCACCTAGAGAAAACCTCTGTTTCAAGAATTATGGCGATGGTATTGACTCTGGCTTTGCTGATAGACTAGGCTTCCACACATCGGGAGAAGTTGTCTGTCACAACCACAATAGAATGCTTCCCTTGAGCAGTCCTTGGATAAGGGTCGATAAGAGTACCATTTCTCGAACGGCTCCGTTAGCTGACATGGTTTCTGTTGGTGTTAACCATCCTTTCACCACGATTTCATGGTGTTACAGAGCTTGAAATTTCGGCAGTATTCGCGGACGTCCTTCGAGAGCCCTGGTAAATGGTACATGTGGGCAATGTTCCTCTCAGTCTGGTCCATGCCGGGGTGGCCTGCCAGGCTGTTGTCATGGGCATAACGTAAGATGGCTGTCCGAATTGTGACAGCTACATATGACCACCATCGATCGACGGGTCCCGTTGTGTAGGTCTCCAGGCGAATATCCACTATGCGCCAAGTTTCGACACGCCATCGGGCACACTCTTCTCTCCAGTGGACAGCTTCTAGTGCAGTTGCTTGGTCCCTGATTACTGCCTGGTCCAACTCTTCTGCCAACAGTTCCACTCCCGTCTCAAACTTCAGTTGGTTTAGTAGAATGGGCTGTGGCACGTAGTACTGACCTCCTTCGCATTGGTCGGTAGCAACATGACTTCCCATTCGTCAATTTCGTGCTCGCAGATGTCCGGGCCGAGGGAATGTAACAGAGCATCGGCCAACTTGTTGTCTAAACTGGGGACATGATCGACTTCTAAGTCAAATGCTTACATCAGCATCGCCCATCACATTAGTTTGCTTCGGGCTTCGCACATGTTGTGCAGCTACAACAAGCTCCTGTTGATGCCAGTACGGAGTGTAAAGCGTTTGTATTCCAAGTACCTCCGGTAGTTATTGAGGGCCCATACTATCGCCAGACACAGCCGTTCGTTGATGTCATACCTCCATTCGATGCTGCCAAACTTAGTGCTGCCATAATCTATGACATGGTGCTCGCCATCGTCTCCTATTTAATACAGCACCACCCCCAGTCTTTCCTATGGCTGGCATCCGTCTGCAGGTATAAATGAAGCGCTGGGTCATGGTAACGATGTGGTGACAGTTGTGAAAGGTATCTTTAACTGCTTCGAAATGCTTGTTCAGCATGGTCATCCCAATGGTACCTGACAGTTGTCGGCATCAACTTTTTGAGTAGTACTGTGATGTGGCAAAGTCCTGAATGTACTGGCATAACCAATTAATAAGACCAAAGAATTTCCCAAGTTGCTTTCGGATTTTTGGTGCTTCCCATTCTTCAATTAGGTGGAGGTGTTCGGGACTTGGATGGTTCCCTTCTGCATTCACATGTCCCAGAAACTCCAGTTCCGTCTTGCCAATGTCGCACTTGTGGTTGGCAGGCACAGGTAAGACCAGCTGCTGCGAAGCATTCTAGAACGAGGCCCAGATGTTTCAGATGGTTGTCCCAACTATCGGACAACACAACGACATCGTCTAAATAGGCTGTCGTAAACTTACCTATTCACCAATCCAGTACCTGCACCATCATGCCTGAAAGGTGGCTGGTGCACCAAGTCGAATGGCATGGCACAGAACTGATAACAGGTGCCATCGAGCAATGCGAATACAGTCTTGAGTCTATCGTGAGGGTTGACTGGTACCTGCCAGTAAACTGATCAGAGGTCAAATGAGGACATTACCTTAGCAGGGTGATTGCTACATTGATGACAAGTGGTACTGAGCTTTTAGTAATTTTGTGGTGAGGGCGAAAATCCACACAAAATCTCCAGCTGCAGTCCTTAGGGGCTAGTGTGATGGCGGAATTATAGCTGCATTCAGGAGGTTTGATCACACAGTCATAGAACATAACAGTTACTTGATCTTCAATTATTCGGCGGAGATATGTGGTGTAATCACTGGGCGGTGAATACACAGGTTCGTCATTGTCCATCGGGATACTGTGTTCTATCATGGTAGTACGGTGTAAAGGGTCCCCGCCCATGAACACATTGCTCCGTTCCCTAAGGACGGCCCCTTTATGTTCCTCCGGGACGGCATGGTTACAGAGTTGTGTAACTTGGCTATAACGAGTATGGATGGTTGATGGTAAACTAGATGGTATACAGTCTTCCACTGGACGCGGCCAAAGTGAATGTGGTTACGAGCCAGTTCAATGACAATGTCCTGCTGTTTCAACCTAGGTACTCCTGGGATAAGTGCTTTCCTGAGGTCTGCGATGACTGTCACTGGCAATTCCATGTCTTCATCACGTATTGTCAATACCACGACATCTGTCCCAGTGGTGTGGCCCATGGCATCGTGTGTGGCGAGATGTACGTTTCATGTGTCCTGCTCTTGGTGCAGTGTCATATTTTCCGCTTATGAAGTTGTGTGAGGCAGCAGTGTCGATCAGTGTGATGTGCTGTTGCTGATGTGTTTACACTGGAATGTGTAATAAGTACTCATAATTTTAGTACATTTAGCCCAAATTCGATTCCGTTTTGTTTGATAATGGTGGAGTTTTTGGGTTGCTGTTCTGTATTACACAGGTAGGTGTGAAAAGGTCTCCCAAACCCTGTGGTACATTTCCCTTTTCGGACTGGTATGCCTTCCCACAGCGTGGGCAGTCTTTAAGGACGTCCGTTGGTGCGTGGACAGGGTGATGAGGTGCGCTCTAGAGCACACGTGGGTTTTGGCGGGAATTCACTAACACCCAGAATGCCGGCTGCTCGTGGTTGATGAGGGCCGCAGATCTACCGCCCATGTGGCGATGCCACTCTGGATCCACTGCACGTCTCCAATGTGAAGGTAGAAGCTGTTGCTGGTTGGGGGGGGGGGGGGTCTAGCTCCCTAAGGGCCAATGTCCATGGTCGAAATAACACATAAACAAGTTTGCTGTGATTTATTACGGTTACTCAACACTGAACAAATAAGAACTGCATCGCGCACAGCGAAGCGGACCCCACTCACCAAGCCTATGGGCGGCTAAAGCTGAAAAGTGCGTGAACTACGCGACTATGGAAATCACGTTAAGTTGTGAAAGTTATGTCCCTGGGCATAATAAGCTTGCAGGGTGGAGGGTGCACTACTCCTGGACGAATGATAACTGAATTAAGTTCCGAAAAATATGTAACTATTGAAGCTACACTGTGGTTAGGAACAAACAAAGGTGATGGTCCAGGAGCCGCACGTGCGTGGCCACTCCCTCATCATACCACGAACAAGACTGACTTTGTGATGGTGCCCACCCTCACACGGGGCCAGGGGTGCACGCCAAAATGTCTGTGACCGCTTTTGTAAGTTAGGCAGGAAAGCTAGGTACAAAAACACTTGAAAAATTACACAAAACATGCATAAACCCTTTTGGTAATTAACATAAATATGATTGCTGAAAACAGAACATAATTGCAAGTGAAGGTAAATTATTTAAGATTGCCTTCAGCTCTGGGTAGCTTCTTAAACTGTCTTTCAAAGTTTGAGCTGGCATATATTGTTATGAAACAGTATGTGAAAACTTCTGCGTTAATAAAGATAACACTAATTAAAACTTTGAGGAAATACACTTGGCACGCTTTGCGCCGGCTTCACATCTGTTACGTTGGCACTCTGGGCCGCGCTCTGTGGTTCAGAGTCTTTTAGCACTTTAAATAATTGGAGTTTAGGGCAGTTTTGGTATTTACGTTTTAGCCAATTAAAATCTCGGAAAATTACAAGGATTTCAATGGTGCACTTGGATTTGCTCTTTTGCTCACTCACTCACGCACTGCAAGTTGGGATAACACGTGTTTCGGCAATTGCGCACGTCGTGATCAGTAACGTCGCAATGCCTGATGAAACGACCAAAGTCATTTGCTCTTACGAGGTTGCTCTGCATTTTGGTGATAGTTTGCTTGATTTAGTGCCTTAACTAATATTCCGTGTATTTTGTAGGTGATTGGCCGGAACTTCATGAATATCACCTGCTCAGTTGACCTTATGGTCGCGGGACCTCCTAGACTGCGTTCCGAAATCCGAGGGGTTGTTGACGATGCTGGCTGGACTGCTGCGGCTGCTGGCGTGTGCGCACACAAATGGTCACTGAGAAATGTGTGGCATGTTAGGTACACGTCTAACGCCCTCCACCAGGGAGATCATTTGTGCACATTGTTCCTTAAGAGGTTCCTTGGGATCTGTAGGAGGGCATCTGGTGCACAAGAAGTAGCGGTGTGGTTTGAGCTGTGCACTGGGTGCTGATTGAGACGCCTCTGCTTCTGCCTTGGTGCATGACCTTGAGAGTAAGGCGCACAACAATAGCATGGCTGAGCAATGCGCTGTGGGAGTTTTGAATGACGCGGTACTGTTGCTACAATATCACCGCTGTTGTCTTTGCCATCCGGTGCTTGGGTGATGGGTGAGGGTTCACGCAGTCGCCGTCGTGAGGTTGTTCGTTGTTCTCGACCGACAACAAACGGTCGCTGAGGAACATGTGGTGTTAGGTACATGTCAACGCTAATGCATTTGTCAGCCAGGACAGTAATGACATGGTGTGGTGAGCACACCCTCTGCTGCCACATTGCCTTGTTGTGCGTGCTTGCTGTCGTCCCAGTCACTTGCCTGTCTTTGCCCCACTTCCCACTAGCTGGCCTTCGTGTGGGCGGATCGTGCAGAGGTGCTGCCATTGACATGGTGTCAGGCCTCCTACTGTCCGACTGCGTGGGTGTATGGTCCGATCTGGTTCAGTGTGAACTGTAATGAGTTCTGTTTGGTCCCGCAGTACACCTGCAGCCATGCAACCATAATTCTTGTATCCATTGTAGATGGCTGGACGAAGTGCAGACAGTTACTCCATTAAAACAGTGTGCAACACCGATTCGAGGACATTGACTGAGAGTAGATGTGGATAGCAATGTGTGATCATATTGACTTTACGGCGGACAAAATTTTACAAGTCTATTGTGAGTCTCTGGCACTTCCCAGACAGCTGAAAAAGCTTGCTACAAGCTTGCCATGGAAAACCAGCAACTTTGCAACAAGTGTGTCATGCCAAGCCAAAAAGGTTGCTGCAAGCATGCTGTAAGTTATCTAGTTGACACCTTTTTTTTAAATTGCTGCAAGCTTACAACCAAACTTCATTTAAGCTTACCTTGAAAGTTATCAAGCTTGCAAAAAATTTAACTACAGGCATTTTTCTTAAACACACTTGCAGAAAGCTTGTCATGCAGCACTACAAGATAAAAGTACATTTGCAGAAGGCCTGCCATGCCAGCATAGAAGCTTAAGTCAAATGCAAGGTCTGCAGTAAGGTAACATGCTGTGTGGGTCATGATATCTGATAATCTGTGGCTGTCTTCCATCATGCTTGGGCGTCGTCCGTCAGTTGTGCCCCTAACACACTAGGCCAATATTCGAAGGCTACATTACAGCGCACTTGGCGCTGCACATACTCTGCAAGAAACGCCCGCAGGTTTTCAGTACCCTCACCAACAAAATTTCGGCAAAACTTGAAATTTTGCCACTGTTGTGGGTTTTGTCGCAACAATTGCACGCTGACAGATCAGTGGCTGTGGCAACACTGATCCTGCCAATATCATTACACTCAGGTTGATCATACTATTAACCCATTGTTTACATTCTTCCTTTTCACCATGCGCACCAAATACATTATGATCCTGTTCATGCACACAATTTCGACACTAGTAGAATCCGTGCTGGAACAAGGACCATTCACATGGTGTAATGCATTTTTGGTGGCAGTGCCATTGGCACTCTGTACATAATGCACTGGTAGCATGCAGACCATCACAGTTGGCAGAGTGACATTCTTCGGAGAGATGTTTGTTTTGGGTGGAAAAATCGCCTGAGGTTATGAGTTCAATTTTGGCCAGACTAAAAGTTACCTTACACTCAGGGCACAGAAAATGTCCAGTACGTGCCATGGCCATGCATAAGAATGTTGTGAGAAAAGCAGTGCATGCAGGACATCAGGTCTCGCACTGCTCCCTCACTTTGCTGCACATGATTTGTTCAAAAATCATGTGTGAATGAGTTGAAGCTTAAAGTGCTGTGTTGGAGGTTGATGTGACAAAGATGTTGTCCAGTAGACAACAGCAAATGTTGGCTGAGAGGTCGTATTTGGCAAAAGGATCGGAATCTCTTACCATATTGCAGTTAATACACTTGTCCATTGGCCAACACTCCATTGTGGCTCCTGATGTTCTGCGTAGCTTGGATGCACGTCGCAGAAGAGTGTAGGTAGCGCAGAGATCTTCGCTGGAATTTTGATCTGCACCTCCCACGTGTTGCCACGGCAGCCAGTAGCAGATTGATCACCAGAAAGATGCACTGGATCATGGTCGGCACCGTTGCGCACACTTGGATGAGTGGTAGTGGAGTGGCAACATTCGGATCCACTCTGGCCGGATTAGCGATATTTGGTGCTTGTCCAGTCGGGCTGTCTAGGTTGATGCTGAAGGTGCAGGTGGTGGGAGGCATACATGCTGAAAGGGGGGCACAAAAAGGACGGGGTGGTGCACCTGCGCTCGTTGTCCTTTGTCGTGGTGCTTGCTTGCCCTGCATCGCAAAATGGTGACATTCCCTCACTCCCAGCACACGGCACACGACAATGGTGTATGTCCCAAATTCCACTGTTTCACCTCACACTCGTCTTGCACTCCCAATTGAAGAGTCCACCGCAAAAGTGATGGATGTCACTAGGAATTAATTTTACAGGAAAGCAATTAGAAAGTTCGAAAATGCTATACTGAAACAGTGTACGTTGAAATTAAAACTACTCAGGGTATCCAGCAAAAGTGGTATTTAAATTTCCAGTACACTTCCCGTACATTTCCCACATTCCCTGAGAAATTCCAGTACACTGGTTTAAACATGAGGCGATGTTAAATTGTACTATCAAAGCAGACTCACGATAACCATACAATTGATATGTCAATTTGTCAAGTACATTCCTTTCTAATAAGCCTTGGAAATATAGAGCACGTACTCAATTACACTTTTATGATGTAAATAATGAATCGAGTCAATTATTTTTGTTGATTATATTTTCATTACATCGTCAATTTGGATTAGAATATTTTGATAGCATTTTTTGCTATTTTTCCCGGTCTGTTCGTCACAAATTTTGCCTAATTTTATCTTGCCAGCAAATATTTTAGTGGTGTCTGTTTTACTTCCCTTTAGTTCACGTGGATGGATTAATTAAACAACACCATGTGCTGATTGATAACTTTACTAGACACACTCCTACATAATGCACATGGCAGACCCAAGATGGCTGCTGAACTCCATAGACAAAAGAACCACCCACTGCCATGGAGGTATTAGTCTATGGAGTGGAAGCCTTTGAGCAAATTTGAAGCCGGCCAACAGACGACGTTTAAAGATAAGGATAGAGCTAGTGGTGGCAAAAACATGTAAACATAGCATTGAGCTGAATGAAAATGTTTTAGTTTTTTGTTAACTACACATTATGGTGAAAGTTTGTGCAGTTCTTGATCTTACAAACAGATTCGATCGTTGCGGAGGATTATCGTTGTACAGGTAAGAAACTTTTATTTAAATTCATAACGTTTATAAAGTACATACACACAGCGAGAGCTAATTCGGGTTTTTTTATATTTCTGAAGCAATTGTAAACTTTTCTGTACGATTCAAATAGAGAATTTGCGCGAATTTTTGTAAAAAGTTACATAATTACATTGCTTTCTGCTATTATTTGCCACCCAAAATATGGCGACTCATGAAAAATAACGTCCTGCGCATGCGCAGTTCGATAATGTTCTAAAATTATCGGCTTCACACGATTACCATTGAAATGTACGGCTGATGCCACTCCATAGACTAATACCTCCATGCCCACTGCATGCTTGTCAAGTCTATGCAAAGTTTCCAGTACTCACACACAGATATCTACAACACCTTTCCTCTTTGAGAAACATTGCAACAAATTCACCTTTACAGATTCCTTGTAGGAGTACTGTAGAGATTACATGTCCCGTACAACAAACTATTCAATATACACAAAGTATTTCCACATTTCCAATATATAATAAGCACAGTTAATACTACAACATAAATCACATAAACATACAACATACATCACATAAACACTTTACTGTTCCAGCACATTGCAGATAGAGTAGTAACTATGACATTCTCGTTCAGAGCCAACACATATACTTCCTAGAACATTATTTACAGATCTAGTCTCTTTACAGGCTTGACCACCCTACCACTTCTCGTTATTATGCACTCATCTGAGTTTGGCCCAAATCCTCGGAAATCAGGTTCCAATGGTGAAGGACATGAAGACTGTCCCAATGGAGGACATGAAGGCTGCCCCAGCTCCTCACTACAGCACTGAAAGTCATTTCCACCTGATCTGGACCCACAATCGACTTCCATCAGCACCGGAGATCTCTTTCTTTGCTGATGTGAAACTTTGGACTTCCGAATGTGGATGACGTTCTGTCGAACCACATTTCCATTCGACATACGTACCCGATAGGAGCGGGGAGATGAATGCTGCCCTACTATCTCACTAGGCTTCCATGTGGCACAGCTGCGTGTCCTAACAACCACCTTTTCCAAAAGTCACCTCCTGTCTACGAGCAGTTCTATCATGAACATCTTTCATCTGTTGCCCCTTAAAGACTAAAGCCTGAACTACATGACAAGGTTGGATGACCTTTGGTTTCAGGGAATTGTAGGAGACAGGCAATTTAGTTCGAGACCTTCTGTTGAAGAGCAGCTGAGCTGGAGACCAGTCCAATCCAAGAAGGGGAGGGTTCCTATATTCTCGAAGCACCTCTCTGTAGTCAGTTCCCTGGCTTTTCCGCAGTAACATCTTACTAATTTTGACACCAATTTCTGCCAACTCATTGATGCGAACGTAGTGTGGACTACTCTGTGCATAGCTCTATTTCATGCTGAGTGTAGTATTGACGACATTCATGAGAACTGAACGTGTTATTGTCAGCCAACAATATTCGTGGGAACCCATGAGTAGCAAAGACAGTTTGCGTGGCATTAATAATTGCTGCAGAAGATTTGTTACAGAGTTCACAGATATCAAGCCATTTAGAATACTTATCCACAAGAACAAGATATGATTTTCCCATGAGTTCAAAGATATCTGCACCTACTTTTTCATATGGAAGGTTTGGTGGGGCATGTGGCTGCAAAGGTTGCCTGAAATCAGCTGGGCGGCACTGTTGGATGAAGTTGATAATGTCTAAAGTCATAGAGGGCCAATAAAATAACTGGCGACCTTTAGATTTGGCCTTTGTTTCTCCACAATGGCCTTCATGAAGCAACTGCAAGACATATCCTCGCAAGGCTACAGGAACCACTACTTTATCACCAAGAAATATGATGCCCTTTTCCACACAGAGATCATCCTTAATTTTGTAATAATGCTTACATTCTTCAGGATGAATTGAATGTTGGCCAGCCTGACTTACAAAAAATTGGATACTTGACTCAACAAGGGATCAGCACTAGTTTCTAGCTGGAACAGAGTCAGACGCTGTTTGGACATCGGCAGATGTTTGCTAACTGTGTGAACTACCTCCATCATTGTGGGGTCATCTTTCACTTTGTCAGGGAGGCAGGCTCTTGACAGATGGTCTGCAAAATACATAAGCTTACCTGGCAGATAGTTTACAACTATATCATACTTCAGCAACTTGAGCCGTAACCTCTGAAGTCGTACTGAGCCTATTTGATGAATTGACTTGGCCATCACATTGACGAGAGGCTTGTGATCAGATTGAACCTGCACTTTCTTTCCATAAACATAATAATGAAATTTTGAAGTGGCAAACGAAACAGCTAACAGTTCTTTTTCTATCTGAGAATAGTTTCTTTCGGCTTCTGTCAGTGACCTGGAAGCAATATGCACAGGTTGAAGCCCCTTAGGACCTTCCTGAAAAAGAGTCGCCCCTTAACCACTTTGCGATGCATCACACTGAATAACAAGGGTAGCTGATGGATAAAATGTTGCAAGGATTGGTGAGCTAGAAATCAGTGTTTTAAGTCTACTAAAAGCCTCATCATGGCAAGGTAACCAGGCCCACTCTACATCAGATTTCAGAAGATCATACAAAGGGCTGCAGACACTGGACATGTTAGGGACATACGAACTAACATAGTTGAACATACCTAGAACTCTCTCTGGATCAGGTGACATTCCCTCTGCAGAAAAAATCTGGCCAACGTACTTCACTTGCGGAACTTTGTATTAAAGTTTATCAGCATTAAATTTGATACTTAGACTTAGAGTACGCTAAACCACTTGTCGTACACACTCTTCATCCACTTCTGTTCTTCCTGTGCACAAGATGTCATAAAAAAAAATTACCACACCTGAAATGTTGCAAAAATTCTCCTCAATGAACTTCTGAAAGGTCTCTGGAGCATTGGTTATGCCATATGGCATACGTAGGTAGCGGTAGCAACCAAACGGTGTGTAGAAACAGCACTTCAGAGAAGCATCTTCATCAAGTTGCACCTGATGAAACCCTTCCTTAAGATAAAAAACGGAGTAGTATTTCTTGCCGGTCAATTTCTCGGACATCTCCTCAATAGTTGGGATTGCATGATAGTCTCTAATAATCACCTTGTTCAACTCGGTTGGATCCAAGCAAAGTCGAAGTTTGCCAGTAGACTTCTCCACAAGTACAAGGTTACTAACCCATGCTTTTGAATCAATTTTCTGCACTTTACATATAATCGCTTTCTGCTCTAGTTTGTCTAGCTCTGTTTTTAGTGCTTCTTTAATGGCTCTAGGTACTCTTCGTGGAGGTTTACATACAGGCTGGCTAGCATCCCTGGTATTTATTTTACATACTTGAGGAAAACAGCCAGTACCAGAAAACACCTGAGCATTAGCCTTAACAATACAGTCTTTAGCCAATTGAGAAGCGGAATGAACTCTTTTTACTAGGTTAAATTCAACACAGGACTGCAACCCTAACAAAGGGATGCTATCAGTATCAATGATAACAAACTGTGCGTAGCGTTCAAGACCCTTGACAGAACACAACAAATCAACAACTCCCCGAGCTGGGAGAACGGTGCCACCCCAGACTTCTATTTTGAGGGCTGTTGGCCTAACCTTAAATTGCTTATCTACTGTCTGGAATATCTTGAATGGGAGAATATTAACTTCTCACCCAGGATCCAATTTTATGTCAATGGACTTGCCTTCAATAAATACCTGCTCCCTCCACTCATTTGTACATGAAATTTTAGAGTTAGTTGGGCTAACAGAATGAATTGCTACAGTATCACAATACAGCGATTCATTGGAAGAGTGCTCCACCTTTACTTCCTTCACTCGGTGAACTTCACATGAAACAGCAAAATTATTTAAAATTCCACACTTGGCACATTTATTTCCATAGGCTGAACACTGCCTGGGTTTATGCTTAGTTTAGCAACGAGAACAAGTGTACTCACCATTACTGCTCGCGGTGTTACCACTGGCTATGAGTTTAGCAGACTTCTTACTTTTAGTTGCTACAAAATGAACACTCGCATGATTACTATCTTGAACACAATTCTTGGCTTGTATTTCCTTAGCTTACTGTTGACTTTGCTCAACTAGCCAACAGTGTGCTGCTACTTTTGCAAGGGTGGCATTTTTCATCCGCAGTAGCGCTTCTCGAGATGCTCCATCTCTGATGCTTTGGACAATGCGGTCAATCAACATATTCTCTTCTTGCGCGCCAGACTATCATAACCGCACATTTTGACTAGCCGACGACAGTCGGTCAGAAAATGGTAAAATGTCTCGCCCTTGTATTGCACACGCTGATGAAACAAACGTTCGTAAAGAGGATTTGTCTTTGGCGCCACAAATGTTCGGCAAGCATCTTTTACTTTGCTGTACACTAACTTGTCATCTGCAGAAATATCAAAGCATATTTTAAAGAAGTGCTATCTTAACTTTATCAGGACATTCGTCCTGACCTGTTGCAATTAGGTAATTTTCAAAGTCACCCTCCAATATCTCCCAGTCCTTACGAGGAGTAGGACTCTGCAAGTCTACACAATCTGGGAGCTTGACAATATTTAGACCGGCCATTGCAAGTAAATTCTCAGCTAACTGCAATAAAAGTCAGCAAAATTTCCACAACAAACAACCTTGTTACCACAAGTAACCTTTATAAATGTATACAGTAGTGTGGCCAACCATGCTTGCATGTTAACTCACTGCTGACGAACTAGAACAGTTGAAGAAACATCACAAATAGGTTACACATAATATCCACTAGACTGTGCCATGTTTTACTTCCCTTTAGTTCACATGGATGGATTAATTAAACAACACCATGTGCTGATTGATAACTTTACTAGACACATTCCTACATAATGCACATGACAAGACCCAAGATGGCTTCTGAACTCCATAGACAAAAGAACCACTGCATGCTTGTCAAGTCTATGCAAGGTTGCCAGTTCTCACACACAGATATCTACAACAGTGGCCAAGGTGTATAAATGATATTACTAAGTCCATTATTTAACTAAAATACTTTCCTTTATACATATTTGTAAAATTATTAAATTGTTGAAAGTCCACTTTTGTTGCATTTGATGGTTTAGTCCACGTGAACAACACAGAAATGCATAAAAACAGATGTGTAGGCAGAAATTTACAAAACATGAGAGACCAGCACAATATAATATTGTATTAATTATCTACACAATCTTAAATCCAACACGTTTCTTGACAAACATGTACACTAAAATTTAACAGTTAATTAGGTTACATTACTCTCTAGAATATTTCACCTTGTTACATAAAACTGTGAGCTAAATTTACTTATGTCACATTTTGAGAAACACACTGTGCATGTAAATAGTTTTCAGTAAAAGAAACGGGTGCTAAAGGATAAATATTTCAATTTTTAATTAATACCTAAATATTTTGAATGTATTCATTCATGATTCGCACCTATGTTCCTATTTGTAGGCACAACCGTTTTATCCTCGTTTTCACTACTTTTTGCTGCCGGTAAAATTAATGCTGTATTTTGCCAATCATTCCTGGTTTTTCACACGATGCATGATAAAAACTTTTGCCATTTCCAGTGACATCAATTCAATAAAATTTCATATCACAACTTCATCGGAATCACAACAGTACTTGTACTTAATCCTTGATGTCGCATAAATACGTTCAATCTTTTTTAATAACATTGTTAAACAACATGAAACATTACCACGCATCGTGTAAAAATAGGATAAATAAACGCGTTCAATAAACCTTAGTATACGTCGGCCATTTTCTGGTCTACTTAGATAAACTCGAATCCCGCTTACTCTATCAAAAATTGATTCTGTCCATTCATTTACAGTCGATTCTCGAATCAAAGACTTCATTTTTTACTACGGCACGCGTAAAAAATTGTGCACTTATTTTGTAATTTCGTACAGAATGATGGGACATCGCGATTTTAAACATGAACTGAAAAATTCACTAATTTTCACGTCGCAATAAACATTTGTCTCTCGAAATAACTAAAACTGCAGCTGTTAAAGTGCAGTCCAATTTCTTGATGAATGATATGAAATAATTGGTGACAAACAAATTCCCACAGAATAGAAGAATTTCAAGTACATTTCTCGCACATTCCCGACCCTGAAAAAATCACGTACAATTCCCGTACTTCCCGCAGTTTCCCGATCGCTGGACACCCTGCTGCTGTTACTCATTGACAGTTAGCATTTATGCTATGAAATTCTGGTGGTCGATTCTACACCCATAGTGCTTTGTATTTCTATTTATAACTCATTTTGGGCGAAAGAGTGACATCCATAATTTTTGCAGTGGACTCTTCAATTGTTTCCGATGAACGCGCTAGTGTGTTAGCCACACAAGTTGTGGCGCCAACTGACGCATGCATGTTTTATGAAATTTTTTAGAACAATATGAAGTTTAAATCCAGTCGGGCGAAAGTCTCACTGGGAGACGACGTACTCGGCGGGTGAAAAAGCCTAAAAGGTTCCGAGTGATGAGGCTATGGTAAGCTATGCCATCGGTAACAAAAGCTGTAGCACGCCAAGCCACGTAATACGTGACCTTCACGTGTGCCCGCTTGCGAGAGACTATCCAGCCTTGGTGCAACAGAAGCAGTGTGTCGTGTCTGAGCATGTCAGAACTGAAATTCCGTCAAGCAAAATGAGAGTGAAACGAGACCCCTTAGAGTCTAAAATGGGATTCTAGTCTATATGAGGCCCTGTGGTCGAAAATGTCTACGTCGTGAATGGCGCAAAAAGGTATAGACACTATAACTAATTATCCGGTAACGTTGTCAGTAAAGGACGTTACTTAAATTTACATACATCACAATTCCAAAACACAAGATAATAATTATTAATGAAAAATTATAAAACACTTGGCGGCATAGCCCACCTCACAAAATGCCTAATTTCTGTTATACCCATGGATATATAATTGGGCATGCCAGATTCTCAGGCAATTTATATGAAATAAAGGGTTCATTCCTTCTTGTATATGTTCACACGATACCCAAAGTGCTAACAGAAAGCTGCTGCTCAAGATGGCGATTTTACACTTTTAAAATAACAACAAGCTGTATATACTTATGTGCGGAAATTTGTGTTCCAGTGATAAGTTTTTGCTCTTCAACTCGTTCTTTATTGTTGTATAAATAGACTTGAACATTTCAGTAACTTAAATTATTCAAAATAAATTAATAAACACAACTTGAAAAATTCGTTGCTGTTTTGCAGCACATATGTATCTGTATAGGCTACTTCTTGTAGTCGCGGACTTAATAAGTGTAAAGTGGCAGAGTGGGTAAGTGTGTGGTATCCACCCCTAATATTTTGGATTTATGGTTGAAATCCCACCAGTGTAGGGTTTTTTTTTAACTGTTTAAAAATTACCTTTGGCTTTATATAAAATAAGCATTTCTAAATTGTTTGTTTTTGTTGTAAGTTTGAAAGATAACATTATTTAAAACTAATGTTATTATGTAATTGATTAGTTGAGGGGGTAGGGCTGGGTATTTATATTTATAATACTGTAATTGATTTTCACTTACTAAGATAAAAATCTAGCATTTAAAATTATGCAAAACTTATGTTCAGGCCTTTCCTATTTTTATTACCTAAAAAACTGAAAGTGTACACATTTTTTCTTTTTTTAGAAGTCTGTTATTTCATCTTCTGAGTGTGGGTTCTGTAAGGAAAATTATATGTGAAAGATGTAGGCAAACACATGAAATGATTAGTTTTTTCTATATATAAATACATAGACATACATAAGGAGAACTATATTTAATCACTCTCTACAATTATAAATTTTGTGTTTTGTACATGCCCTTCAATTGAACAATCTAAAGTTTACACAAAATCGTATAGTACTGAAAACAAGTATTGTTTTTTGTGTTCGGTGGATTTTAATGAAATGAATAAGTAAAAAATATTTTTTTTAGTAGAAAAATTTCTCTCTTCGTTATATGATACAAACCACAACTAAATGTGTTTTGCCAATGATTAAATGAAAATACATTATGATGGCTAGTCAATACAAATAAACCACTTTTAGCAAAAGCTTAATTTATTTAAAGCCTTAACACATGGAAATAACAATAAAAAAATTTCAGTTAAGGGAGATTTGAACCACGAGTTCAAAAAGACATATAAAACACAGTCAATCTGCATCCTTGCCCACTCAGCTACGAGCACTGCTGCCAAGTCGAGTGATATTTAAATGTTACTACGTTTAAAATTGCTACAGGAACACACAATTTCGAAGTTGATTTTACAGTCTTGTTATGATTGTTTGAGCGATTGTGTGTATTTAAGAATATCAACAAAATAGTAATGTGTAATATTTAGCACAGACACATTATGCAAGAGACCTAATTTTTGTAGTATTATATACATACGGCGCGAGGTTATTTGCCTTTCGACGCCTCACCATCTTGACAAATTGTGAGTACGGCCATTCACGGGTACAGCATTAAATCTGCCATGGCAGAACAATAGAACATGTTCTATTACCTTTCCGGGCAAGCTGTCAGGTACAGAGTCTTCTATGCCCAAAGAGAGACCCCTTCCATGTTGCTCACATGGAAGCAGAAATGCTAATAGAAATTGGGTATAAAAACTGTTACGAAATTGGGCATTGTGTGAGGCCGGCTTAAGCGTTCACAGGACAGTTCGCGTCTGTCAGGGTGGTACGTCACTTAGCCACATTTGCGTGTGGCCCCTGGTGTAGCCGGGTGGCCATAAGTGTCTGCTGTAATGTACCTTCGGTAACTGCAGTAGTAAGCGAGGGCAACAAGGGCTCAAGGGTAATGCCAGATGGTGTTAATATAGTAATAAATATGTACCCAAGTAGGCCTAAATAATTCAGTTACGATGTGTTAAAAGATCTTATTAGGCCTGCCTATATACATACCTACTTACCATAAATTGTGTGTAAATATATGGTAATTTAGGCCTAAAATATGAATTTATTTGTAGTGACAGCCATCTCAATTTAGCATTTTTGTTTAAAGCAATATAAATATATTTCAGTTATATGCTATGCCTGTATTCGTGACTTGGGAGGCTTGTACGCGACAAAAATTAATCAAGTGTAAAAAGTACACTCGATGTGTTTGTAAATATAAATAAACATTATAGTTTTTATACAAATAACCAAACAACTAAAACTTTTACTAGTTAAATACGACATAAAATTTAAAAATTTAAGGGGATCTTCTTTCAATGGTATTTCACTCATATCGGATTTTATTTGTTCAAGCATTATAAATAATTAAGAATATCCCACACATCAGCAAGATTCATTTAAGACGCAAGCATAGCTAAGGGCATAAATAAACACAAAATAAAAGCAATATCGAAACTTGATGACTAAATCACACTGAAGAACAATTATCTTCTTAATATAAGTTACTGTTGCACAAATACATTACATAATTATGACTGCTCTTCACATACGTAGCTACAAATTTTAGAAATTTGATAAACCAAGAATTTGTACATCAGGGGTATAGTGCAACCTTAAGTGGTTCAACAACTGCAAAATCGTTACCATACTGTACTTGATTTTCACTTTAGAAAGGCAATAACGAAGCTCATGAAGCTCTTTTTGTGGTCCTCTTGTAAAGTTTACATGTGATGATGTTGCAGGCCAATAGGGCGCAATGTAGGAGTTTGTTTGGGAAACTCCCCCCACACTGGCACCCAAGCGATTTATGTCAGTGCGCCGGCATTACTGTATTTAAAACATTCTGTGACAGTGCGCGGAAGCACTGAGGGTTGCCGGGGAGGGTGGGGGGTTAAGGTAGGCGGCCCCGGCCGAGTGTGTGTGTACTGAGGTACAGATATTTAATACGTTTGTAAATTGTCCCACAACACTTAAATATCATAAAATTACACGTAGCTTGTGCATTGCGACACAAGTTAGGTACAGCGGCCCGCGGCAGCCACACTGCGAGCGGTCGCAGGTCGCAGTGACTTGGTAACAGCGCGCACGAGCCAGGTGGCCGGCTACTGCTGACGTTACATCACAGCACGGGCCTGATCCGCAGCGCTATCTCTCCACCCACCCTACACTGCCAAGGACGTGTGCTGGGCAGACAGTGTGTGTCTCCACAAGCGTTGATAGAATGGCATCTGATAACACTATTTCTCGCGTGTAATGCGTACTTTATCTTTGTCAACTACATAAAACAACAGTGGAATAAGCACAATTACGACTACATGGGTGTGAATATTTTGCGTTTGTCTCTAAATATTTCTTGCTTGTATGACGTGCATTCTGTATTGAACTTCTTGTTCATGGAATATAGGGCTTGTCAATTTGAGATATACAGGTACAGTAAACATTTACATATTTTACATATAGTATACATAAATTACCCTACATTACCTTTTAGTAATTAGGGTATAAATAAAAATTTCACATTACAATTTGTATAAAAAGAAAAAAGATAAAAATAAGGAGAAAAAATAATCACAAGCATTGGTATAGTTATGCAAGTATTCAGTACATGATTATGTAAGCATATAATACAAGATTACGTAAACTTCAAAAAAACATTAATTAAAAAAAAAAAATGCAATGTGACGTTAATGATGATGGGTCAAGTGATAAGTAGTTTACTGTTATAGATACAGCTGAAATAAGTTTATTGCAGTCAAGTCTATTACCTACAGATCCTGAAAGTATTCTTCCACTTCTTGAGTGCTATAGAAACATTGTCCATCACGCTTATCATGAATCAATTTGTTAAATTTATTTATGTTTTTTCCTTGGGATATGTATTTCGGCAGATTGTTGTAGATCCTTAAACCTGAATAATAAAGACTTTTTTTCAAATAGTGAGCTGTTATGTTGGATGGTTCTTAGTTTATGTGCATTTCTCGTATCATTCAGGTGTATACAGTACAACCTTTCTATAAAGACCCCTCACGATTCCCTAGAATAGGGTCTTTATATAGGGGTGGTTTTTATAAAGAGATTTAATTGTACAGTAAAACCCCTATTTTAAAACCCCATGGTTCTTGAGGAAAGGGTTGTTATAGACAGGTGGTTGTTATATAAAGAGTTGTTATAAAGAGGTTTTACTGTATATTCATTTTTTGGGTAGCATAAGTTTAAGAGCCTGGATTGCATATTCTATATACATTGTTTTTATATGGTGGGCAAAAAAGAGAGGCTTACAGGATGCTTTTTTGTTCACACCGGCTATTATATGCATCACTTTTTTTTTTCATTATGAAAATTATTATTTTACCTCTGAGAAACAATTTTATCAATTGAAAAGAGGATGACCTCACTTGAAAAAATTTAACTTTGATATTAGAAGGATGGTATACTTGCTGATTGCACAATTACGGGATCTGAAAATAAACACTGCATGAACTCTCTTAACACACTTATTTGTTCAATGGCTATGTTTCGAATACCTGTGTACTTTGCAATGTCACTTGACTGATGCATGAGCACTTGGTCACTAGTCATGGGCAACATTAATTTGTGCATGTGGCAAAAACAATAAAAAACTGGTTAAATTATTTACACAAGAAATCTTGCTAGACATATCCATCAGTTGTGACAAATTATAAATAACTTCGCAAAGAACAATTCATCAAGAACATCAGTGCAGAATGTGTTGGCTGTGACCACGCAATGTTCTAACTATGAATACATGCATACCACCCGAGCCGGCAACTAGACTAGGTATATTGGACAGAATAATGTGAGACTTGGCAGTTTCAAGCAAAAAAGAAATACCACAAATATTAAATGTTTCACTTTACTTGGACAGTCACAACATTACAATTACTTTCCAACCAGTATTTATACAAAATTAAACTATTATATTTGTAAGGCTGAAATGTCATAAGTTAAAGTTTCCTGCCCAATGAGGCCGAGTTTATGACACAATGGTGCTACACCCTAGAAAAGTCAAATCTCAAAAACCCAAATAAATTACTTCAAGTCACTTTTGGCACACCGGTCACACAGTCATGACGATGCATCTATGCAGATGCCCGGACACTGCAGCAGCGTTCATACACTGGTAAAAGCACCGGTTTTGTTTAGACACGATTAAATGCAGTAATGTCTGAGATAGGTGTAGACACTTTCTGTTGGATTATCTTCCCGTAGCCACCGCGGCCACCATCGTAGTCTGTCCTGTACTCATCTCTCACCTGAAACATACATGCATACTGATTTCTGCAAGAACTTCAACATTACAGTTTCTTCGCGCCTTAATTATTATTAGAGGTAATGTGATAAAAACCATTAACAAAAATAACCATTATGGGCACTGCCAACACCAGAGTCCACGCGAGATCACAGATAAGTACAATATTGTTACGGTGGAAATTTTCAGGGTTTAAGGAATTTAAAAGAGGGTCTAGTTTTTTCTTTGGATGTGTTTAATATTCCTGGGTTAGGTTTTTCTTTTAGAGTTCGAGTTTTGACGTTCTGAAATCATGATAACTTGTGTGGGTTGTAAAGTTGTTTTTGTTTTGTTAACTGGTTTGTTAATTATTACTGTTTTTCTTTGGTAGTTTTGCTTTAAAGTTTGTATTTGTGGAAACTAAATTGTGCACTTACACTTAGACTCTTCTGGCAATGTGAATTTATTCCCTTTTGGGATTAGGAAAAAACTCAGTGCATAGTCATGTTGGGCATGCCGGTTCTCTGCGGGACAACCACTGCAGTTGTATGTGCCTTGTGGCATTGCCATTCTGTTGGGATGGTATGTGCTGTAGCATGATACCAGACATGCTTGTGTTGGCGTTTTCTGCAGTGGCGTATCATTCTTCTGCGTACTGTGTAGCACACCACTGGTAGGAGGGGAGAGTCGCAGTGTAGCGTTTTTAGAACGTGGGATACGTTGACACACGGTAGCAACAGCATCTCGCTGTCGAGGTGGAGGGATTGTTTAGAGCACGTTGATTGGCCACAGTTTTCTTTGGTGGTCACATGGCTGGCGTGAGGCACTAGAGAGTAGCGCGCCCTCCGGGTCTTCGGCATTTTGAACTCAACAAGTAAGACATATCCTTGAGTTTATCCCGTCCAGAGGAGCCTGTGAGTTCTCGACAAGATGTGAGGTCATCAGATAAGTATAGTCAACCAGCTTAACTTTCCCTATCATTATACATGCAGTGAACCACATTCAACCCATTCTGGCTTATAGTTAAGAAATTTTTTAAGTTAGATGTAAAGTATATGCTTAAGATTGAGTTAATTTCAATATTATGTAGCCGAGTCTAAAATCAATTGGTTCTGATGAAATGGATATTCTGTGTAGCATGGTTCTAAGAGATGTGAAGGTTTTAAAAGTGTAGGTACTGAAGGTACGTAAGTTATAAGAGTATGTTGAGAAGCGATTTAGGTAGTCTGGATAGAACTTCAAAGTATTTATGAGTAAGATGGATTGATAGAAATGATTTGGATAAAGTACATGAGCATAAAATTGCCAAGGGTTTCTTCGAGATTAAATAGTGAAAAGGCCACGACGTAGCTGGACATGAAATGTTACAATTAAACCAATGAGTGGTTGTATTGGCGTTATGACAATTTTTGAAATTATGTTAACTGATTTCTAAAATGATAATTGTATTGAATTGAGCATAGGTGTGTGAAGGCCCCTAAATACCCTGGTAGTTGGGCTGGACATGCAGGTGCTTGAGGCTGTGGGACTCCAACTACGCTCGCTCCCGCCGCAGTGTTGGTGACTGGTGACGTCAGCGCCTCCCCTTCCCTTCTCCAACCTTCCGCGCTTGCGCGCACACCGATCCCTCCTCCCCCACGATCCAGAGTGGGCGTGGACTGGCCTGGCGTTTGCCAGGCTAGTGAGCGATGACGCCTCGACCGCGACACACCCTCTCCTGAGCTTAGGTAAGCAACTGCAACTTCCTATGGTCTTTATGCCTTCAGGTAGGTCCCTTCCTTCGCCGAACGTCTTTTCATATGTATCTTTTAAAGTGCCCTCTGTAATATTGTATATTTGTTATTAATACAGTGTCGTATGACATTCTGACTCCAGTTATTCTGTTGTTTGGCTTAAGATGTCCCTCCCTACCCTCGTCCCGATATGACTCCCCGGGAGTATTATATATTTGTGTATTTATAATTGTCGGGTTGGTTTCCCGAACGTTACAACTCTGTGCAACTGTGCTCCGGATTTGAGTCCCGGGCGGGGGTGTATTAGATTTTGGGAGGTTCAGTCGGCTGACTTGTTTATTACCGAGCTACAGTTTGATTGGACGTCATGGCTGATAGAGGCGTCGAGTTTGTCGCCCGCACGTCATACCTTGAATTGACTGCTTATTTGAATGAGGCAAATGTAGAGTGAGTTAAGGCCGGAAGAAACAATCACAGAGTTGAGATTAAAGGCCATTGCCTACGTGGGTAATTTAATGGGTATCGGCGCCACCGCGTACGGTTAATGCGTGCCTTCGGGCAAACGACCATTGACTGGTGCACAGTCAACCTTGTTGGGGAGTTTGGCCCTTGTTCCGAAGTTATCGGTAACTGAACCTCGGACGGTATTGGAATTTTTAGTTGAAATTGATCGTTTACACGCAACTCGGTTGACTCACTGTTTTTTCTGCAGGCTTTATTGCCGAGAGTATCGGGCCTTGCATCTGACGTTTTGAGTGAAGTAATTTCCCAGGTGGGTAATTATGAGGATTTCAAGCAGCGATTGCTTGAATCAGTTGGGTCCCCTAGAGTTTGGAAGTCTGTAAAGGGCGAGTCGATGAATCAGTTTCAAAGGGCGAACGAGTCGGTTCCTGCCTTTGTGCAGACTGTATTTAATTACGCTTGTGCTTTGAACATGACTCAAGATGAATCCAAATTAAATAATCGGGTTTTGGACCACCTTAGGCCGGATATGAAATTGTTGCATGCCTTATTTCCTAAGCCAGCTACTATGCGTGAGCTTCGTCGGCTTGCTGTCAAGCTTCAGCGCGAGATCGACCTTAATGTCGAGTTCGAGCGGGGGGCTAATTTAGATTGTGCTGACTATGTAGGCAGGGAACGAGGCCGAGGTCGGGGGGTTAATGCGCCCGGAGGTGATCGAGTGCGTCTGGGTGATGATGTACGCATGTCGGTTCCCTCTGGATTAGCGGTGGCATAGGGTGAAGTGGGCCAGAAAGGAAGGAGGCCGGAAAGGTGTAGCAATTGCACTGGGTTCGGCCATTTGGCCGCAGTTTGCCATCAGCCACGACTGACGAGGCAAGACCGGCGGTGTTTCCGATGTGGAAATACCGGCCATTTTCGTGCAGACTGTCCTACGGGAAACGGGGGTGGCCCACCTGCATAATCCCAGCTCGAAGGATTAAGAGGCCTCGTAGGGAAGCAGTTAAAGAATATTATGTGGAGGTTGAGTGGAGGAGCGAAGTGCGTATGGGGTTAGTGGATACTGGCTCGTCGCACTCGTATGTTAAGTTGACATTCCTGAATTATTTAAGAGAGAGACATCCCTCTGTTGTTAAGGGAAAGGCACACGACAGTAGAGTAGTCGCGTGTTTGGCCGATGGGCGGGTAGTGAAGTGTACCCATGGGGTGCTACTCTACTTTAAGATTGGCAGTTTTTCGTGGACCCGGCAGTTTTGGGTGTTTGATGATATGTATGCCGAGCTAATTTTTGGGTTAGATTATCATTCAGAGTCAAGGGCCGTGATAGATGCCGGGCAAGGTATATTTACCTTTGCGTTTGCCACTGAAGTGAAAGTTCGCCTGAGAGCAGGGCGCAGGACTGTATTCCCGGGGCATGGTTTTGGCCTGTTGACACGCGAAGATGCGCGTAGTCGAATTGAAGCGATGATTGGCGAGTTCGCTGATGTAATTACCCTTAAGATTGGACGTTGTGACGTATTACCGTATAGGTTCACTGTCAGCAGTGATGTCCCAATTCGGCAACGACATATTAATTACGTCCCGCCCAAGCTTCAAATTTTTAGAGACATAGTGGATAAGTTGCTTAAGGAGGGTGTTATATCACCATCTAAATCTGAGTATGCGAGCCCGGCCTTTCTTGTGAAGAAAGGGAGTGGCAGGGGTTATCGCCTTGTTGCGAATATGACTGCTTTCAATAAATTGATTAGGATGGACCTGTTTCCTATGCAGACTGTTGAGACCGCATTACAACATCTGGGGAAGACGAAAGTATTCTCGTTGCTAGACTTAAACCATAGTTTTCACCAGTGTTTAATTCACCCGGAAAGTCGTAGGTTTACCTCCATTTGCACTCCCTGGGCCCAGTACGAATTTAATCGTGTACCAATGGGAGCATGCTTCGGAACCCAAGCCCTATCTAGAGTCTTGGATCATGTGTTAGCAGAACTTAAATATAAATATGTATTTAACTATCTTGATGACATTGTGATTTACAGTGAATCTGTTGAGGAGCATGTTGAGCATGTGAGGGAGGTTTTGCAGCGATTGAGGGAGGCTAAGTTGACAGTGAATCCCCTCAAGGTGACTTGGCGTTCGGATTCCATCCCCTTTCTGGGTTATGTAATTTCTAGAGGGCAGCTGAGAATGAATCCCGCGAAGGTTGAACCTATTGTTAATTTTCCTCGCCCTATTTCTGTGAAGGGGGTCTCTAAATGTATGGGCATGATGGGATATTACTCCAGGTTCATTCCTAGGTTTGCGGAGTTGGCAGCCCCATTGAATCTATTGAAGCGAAAGGACCAACCGTTTGTTTGGGGTGTTGATCAGGAGCAAGCATTCAAAAGCTTGAAGAGATCTCTCGCATCAAGCCCTGTTTTACATCTTGCGAATTTTGAAGCCCGATTTGTGTTGCATGTCGACGCTTCATCAGAGGCGCTGGGGGCGGCATTGGGTCAGCTGCGTGATAGGGTTGTTGTCCCTGTAGCTTTTGCGAGTCGCCTCATGTCAAACGCAGAAATAAAACTTAGTGCTTACGAAAAGGAGGCGTTGGCTTGTGTTTTTGGGACATCCATGTTCTCTAATTATTTGGACACTGTAGAGTTTGATCTGTTTTCGGACAACCGGGCTATAACTTGGTTATTGTCCCATTCCCAAGAGTTCAGGAAACTTGGGCGCTGGGCGCATCGTGTGACTCGATTCCATTTCCAGGTTAAGCATATTACCGGAAGGGACAATGTTCTTGCCTATACTTTGTCGAGAATGTTTGCGGCTGAGAATTTCGCGCCTGATTACTGAGGAGGAACTTATTTCCTCGTGTAATGCCTTTGCTTGTGCTCCAAATTTCCATGAGGGACTTAGGGCTGCTCAAGAACGGGATGAGGAATGTTGTGAATTGGAGCGTCGGATTGCCTTGGGGGAAGAGTCGCTGTACCGACTAAAAGATGGTTTGCTTTGTTTTGTGGGGAGAGGTCGGCGTGGGTGTTTAGTGGTCGTCCCGGAAATAATGCTCCGTATTTTGGAGCTAGGGAGTTTCGGGATATGTGCCACCATTGGGCAATTAGGTACTATACGAGCAGCTCTTACTATCCTTGTGGCAATACCGTTGAGCGGTTTAACCTCAATTTAAAGATTGCCCTCACCGCGCTTTACAGTGCCAACCATGCATTGTGGGATGAAGACCTTGATCTCATAACCCTTGGGTTCAATTCCTCAATTCACGGGGTAACCAAGACCTCCCCTGCCAGAGTGTTTCTCAGCCGGGATCTAATCCATCCATTGCTTAATGTGTGGGGCATCACTTCCCCGTCTCTTCCTTTGTCTGACGCTGAGCGTGAATTGTTGTCTAATGAGGTGGCTGGTCATCTCGTCGAAGCTAAGAGGCAGGTGCAAGAGCGGGTCAATAGGGGTCGGGTTCCTGCTAACTTTGCAGTGGGGACATGGTGTTTTGTCGGACCTATGTGCTGGCCTCACGTGCCGCTGTGACGACCAGTAAATTGCAGCCTCCCTTTGAGGGACCTTTGCAGGTGTGTTGATTACTAGGGCCTAATACCCTGCTTCTGCAAGACCCTGTTACAGGAAAAACCACGAAGAAGGCCCACGTCAGTCATGTCAAGAAAGTTTCTGAAACTGATGACTAGGAGGACCTTCTCAACAGTGCCGCCGGGAGTGGGCGCCGCCCGAACATAGTTAAGCCGGTGGGTAGCGGGTGTAGTTCGGTCTATGTGTTGTGCGCTTCGTTGGTGTTTGTGTCAGGTGGTAATGTTGTCGCCGGCGTGTTTTGTGTTTGTGTGTGTTTTATGCTTGTCCTTAGTGTAACTGGAGTAGTGTATTGAATAGTGTAGTGCTAGTGATGTAGGTAGTTAATAAATAACATGGAATGAATGTGAGGATGAATGTGGAATGTTAGTTATTTTAGGATATTTAGAATTAGTGAGTTAAGATAGACTAAGTTTTATGTTAGAGCGCTCTAGTGTAAGGTAGATTAAGGTAATATCATTTGTTATATTGTATACGCTTATGCCAGGATGAATAGAATTATTTGGCTGATTGTTTTGAATACATTTTTATGTAATGTTTCCACTGGATAGTATTTAAGCAGCCTTTTGCATATTATATTTATATTCTAATTCTGGTCAGTGTACATTGAGTTGTTTTTAATGTTGAAATAATATCTGGCTATAATGTGGTATTGTTAATGGTCGTCATTATGTAGGTATTATCATTGTTATTGTGGGAACTATAGTGTTCGTGATTGGTTTTGATTTATTGTGTCAACTATTTTGGCTGTGATTTATTAAGTATTACATATTTATTTTGTGATGTTATTTTAGTTGGCTCAGATGGGTTTACAAGGGGCATATTTGATTCTAAGTTGTTTGTTTCGGTTTCATGTTTCTTCGCTGGTGTGGAGCGGTTTCCCTGACCTTTGGGGAGCGCTGGCAGTTGTCACCTCATGATGGTGCTAGAGTGAGGCGAGCCTGGTCTGGTGTACATGCGGCAGATTTGAGTGCTTGACCTCCCCTACTGCTTTGGAGTGCCTAACGCTCAGGTGGGAGCTTCCTGTTGGAAGGTGGCCAATGTGGTCATAGTGCAAGATGGACTTGGTTTTGCTGTTACTCCGGCCGCTGGTTGTTGATCGGCTTCCCCCCCCCTGCTTCTACTCTGTGACAGACTGTTGGAAATCATCTTGGAAGAGGGAAGATTTGAGGGGGGGGGGGGAGTTGTGAAGGCCCCTAAATACCCTGGTAGTTGGGCTGGACATGCAGGTGCTTGAGGCTGTGGGCCTCCGCCTTCGCTCGCTCCCACCGCAGTGTTGGTGACTGGTGACGTCAGCGCCTCCCCTTCCCTTCTCCTCCCTTCGGTTCCCCTCCCTACTGCGCCTGCGCGCGCACCGCCCCCTCCTCCCCCGCGATCCTGAGTGGGCGTGGACTGGCCTGGCGTGTGCCAGGCTAGTGAGCGACGATGCCTCGACCGCGACACACCCTCTCCTGAGCTTAGGTAAGCAACTGCAACTTCCTATGGTCTTTAAGCCTTCGGGTAGGTCCCTTCCTTCGCCGAACGTCTTTTCATATGTATCTTTTGAAAGTGCTCTCTGTAATATTGTATATTTGTTATTAATACAGTGTCGTATGACATTCTGACTCCAGTTATTCTGTTGTTTGGGTTAGATGTCCCTCCCTACCCTCGTCCCGAAATGACTCCCCGGGAGTGTTATATATTTGTGTATTTATAATTGTCGGGTTGGTTTCCCGAACATTACAGGTGCAGGATTTTATGAAATAATTGTGCAAACCAAATTCTGTGTCTGCCTCCATCATTTACGATACTAAACAAGTTCCTCGCACATGTTCGTATAGTAGACTGGTACAAATTTGAGGAAAAAAAAAATTAGAAATCAGCGACTCTGCAAGCGTTTAAAGTATTTTTTTTCCTCCCAAGAATAGTACACAAGTACTGAGTCAACGAAGGTAGTGTTTACCGAGTTTCCTAAAAGATCTAGGTACTTTCTCACAGATATGCAATGAAATAGTATGCCAAGCAGAGGGTATAATTAAGCAGCAGTTTGTGTGTCTGGCATTTTAGATTGACTAGATTCTATCACTGAACATCTCTAGAGCTCTACCACCCTCTTTTCCCCCTCAAAATATATAAATACGTACATATTTAATTTTTTTTTAATTTCGCTTACAACAATGCGCTCGTAGCAACACTAACAGATTAATTTTTATTAGGTGGGGCTTAGTATGTACTTGTGGAACCCGCACATATGCCACTATTGACATATTTGTGTTCTTTTTGGTGTGGGCCATGTCACTTTTTTTCAATATCCCAAAGACTATTAAAAATTTTTTTTTCATGCACACAAATAATTTAACAACACAGACTTATAACTTTGTATTTTTGTTTTTATTCCTTCTCAAAACATAAAATGGTTTTTGCCCATAAGCGATGTGAATTAACTCCACCAAATACAATTTAACATGTAAATACTAATCCTTGCTCCCGCCAAGGCTTTTCGAAAATAAGTAACGCGACAAAGTATTCCCAGACTGTTTATCCAGTGATATGGGACAGACAAGGGCCACAAACTTATCACACATCATTATCTTCCCTATTTTTAGGTTGCCTATTAGAGCCAATGTTACTATCTATCTAGCACAAGCACCTATGTATTGTACTGTGAAGTGTTCAGCCACTTCCCCATCTTGGTTAAATCTTTAAAAGGTGTTTTTATTTTTTGTATTTAAATTTATGTTATGTAAATCTTTCTTAACAGGCTATATGCCATTTTCAGGGTGAGTCTGTCAGGTGTCCGGTATGATACAACAGAATTCAATAACCTAGTAATTGGGGACATGTTAATTTAAATTCATCGTTTCAAAATTCAATATAAATATAGTCAAGG
>PNEQ01129544.1:0-29381 GCA_003012365.1 Medauroidea extradentata
TGAAATCACAGATATGCCAGAGATGTGGTTGCTAGGCAACGTACATTGCAGTAATGTTTACTGATTTAATGTTCCGATATTATCTATTTACTGACAGTGAAAATATTTTGCTGATTACTGATGCTGTTCCCTTATTGTTCACGGACACTGGCGAACTGTCAGTGATATCAGTGAAATCAGTGAATAACGGAAGGCGGCCCAAATATGCTATACGTGGTTCGCTGTGAGGTGCGCACTTTTGACGACAACCTTGTCTAGAATAATAATTGATAAAATATTATTTATTGTGACTCCATACATTTACTTCCAAGGACAGTACAATCTATATACACATAGGATGTTACATAGGGTGCTTTGTTTGTATTCAAAAATGTCAGTAAACTATTAATTAACTGGAATGGAAAAGTAACTAGGGCTTCGAAAGTGTTCATCTTATCGCGAATCACCTATATAAGAGTAATAGGAAGACGTATTTAGTAGTTGTTGAGAAAACGCTCACAACAATATTAATATAATTTGCTGTCAGGGCCGTACTTACCACTAGGCCTACTAGGCCCGGGTCTAGCGCGCAACGTTTATGGGGGTGCTCTTTTATCTAGGAGAAAGTTTGAAGAATTGTCCGTCACTGTTTTTAAAAGTGTCGACATGGCGACCAGCAAAAAAAATAAACAAATAATAATGACTTCAATTTTCTCTCTATTAACATTATATGATATATGGTTTACAGTAATTTTGAAATAACTGTATTAGCGTTAAGCTAAATTATTATGTCAGTACTATTATTCATAGCGAGAGGACTGAGCATAGTAATGTTAAATAATGCAATGATGGAAATGGGAAATGGACGGGAAGTTGGTAAGGAAGGATGGAAAAGAGAAGCTGCGGGGGCGCTGATTCTCACTGGCCTAGGGCACCTAGTTGTGTGTTAGTGACTTACGTTAACTATCCATGCATCAATTTACTATTTATTGCATGGTTTTATTTATCGTTTTAAATCTTACCCTGCTGCCTAGTTTGTGTCCCATTGTCGATGGAGAATTTTGACGGTATATTGGTTATTAAACAGAAAATGAGTGTAGGCTTGAATACCGAAAGTTAAAAAAAAAAATTATTTGAAAAATAAGTTCTCAAATATTTTTACTAAAAAAATTAACATAATTAGAAAACTATAGAAAAAACTATTTACCTGTTTATTGTAAAATGGGTGTGATTTGGGGATTTGGGTTTGGTAAGTGGTAATTTGTAACCTTCGGTAGTTTACGAAACGCAAAACACCAAATTGCCAAACACCAAAACACGTCACAGATTTTGAGCACAAAATTGGGTCACGTAACCATTTTGTTAATAAAAAGTGCCAGTTGGAACACGTACTCACAAATTTTCAGGACAATCTGTATGTGGTTAGGTATTTGTATGAGGTTATAAATCTGTATGGGGATAACGGAGAAGTGAAGTGACTTTGGTCAGCACTTAACATCGAGGTATTAAGGGCTCCTAAAGGTGGAAATTGTTTTACTTTTTTTGTCCGTTTTAAAAACGTGGTTCACTACTTTTTATTTAAATAATAATTTGTAAATCTCATTTCTCATAGTCATAACAAAATCTCTTTCGAAACGCACTATTAAGTGCACGAAAACACATAAAAGAAGTACAGTCTTACAGGCTAGCGATTTAAAAATCATCTATTAGATTTATTTTCCAGTATACTTTTGCACAGTACTGTAAAGTGGAAACACTTTTGTGTGATGGGAATCGTGACTTTTTCACACACAGAATGAAGTTAACCTGATTGTGCCAGTGGCGGATCCAGAGGGCACCATGGGCAAGTGCCCCCCCCCCCCTTCCCCGAAAAACCAGTTGTCTGCTACATTGATATTGCTGATAAAAATAATTGTTTCTGCAAACTGCAAGTAAAATCTTTGCTATATTACCTGCATTCATGGATGTGGTCAAGGTTTGTTATCGTGTAGTATGTAATGGCAACACTGTTACTATAACCGCTACATCGACATACAATTTTAATTGTTAAGGATAGGTAGAAATAGTAGTAATTTTATTACATATTTTCTCTAGCTACTCTGTGAAATCCTAGAATGCCCCTTCCGAGGTGAACCTCTGTATAAGCCACTGGGTGCAAAGTAACCTATTATAGGCCTACTTTAAATTTACATGTGCCAAATATAGGAAAATGATTAAAAATGAGATTTAAAAAAAATGTTTGCAAAACATTAAAATATAGATTTTCCATAACATTTCTGTGAACATCTTTCAAGATAGTCTACTAAATAAATTGGAACTAACAAAATGTGGACCAAAATTTAACGTCGCTAAACCTATCTGGACACATTTATTTTCGTTGGAAAGCGAACAAGGTAATATCGAAAGGCATGTGACGGCCCTTATAAGAAAATATATTTTATTGGAGAATAGAACATTGACTTATCAGTAAGGGGAATCTAAAGATTACGTTTATAAATTACGCTTCTGTAACGGTTTTTATATATAAACTAGTGGCGGAAAATTACCAATCGTCTAGACAGAAAAGTAACTAACTTAGATGTCAAAAAATCTCAATTAATAGTTAAAATATGAATATGAAGTGGACCATTCAGAGATCAATAGATGAGTAGATCATTTAAATTTCATGCGGAATATAACAAATGTAAAAAAATTCTACTTTATAACACACATAATGGGATTCATGAGCAGTTACGAAGCACGGACATTGCTGTATAAAAAAACTGTGCTATACATTCCTCAGCAGCATAGGACAAATATTTATATCTGATTAATTTCGAACATGTGTAAACTTATAAGGGTTAAAAAATTTATACAAAATTGTGAAATTGAAAAGCTGTTTCTGTCATTCAAAACGCAGGCATCGTATCCTAAATTTCAGGCCGTCAGTGAAATGAGGCAGGAGCCAAACGGCTTTTAAAACCCCATACCCCTCCCGTAAACCGGACGTATCTATTCTCCGTTCACTCTTATCTGAGTTTTAGAATAAACAAAGCAGATTATAAACGAACATGTTTATTGGCTGCCGACCGCCGTGCACCGATATATTGCACAAGAAATAAAAATCTTTATCTGTCGTGTACGTATAAATTTACCAGTCCATCATTGTTTTCGTTTGAATAGTACAATTTATTTGCAATTCAAAGATGAGCAATTACAAAAAGAATGAATTTAGTCAACTGGTAACTAATACTTACATTTATGTTTCAATGCTAAACTTTCGAAACCAACATTTGTTTGGAACGAGTCCTCTCGTTTGACGTCACAACTAATGGTGTCCATTCCATCAGAAAGCTAAAAACTTAGGTGGCTATTGTCCGTTGAGTTAAATTTTGTAGAGTATACGTTTACCTAAAAAAAAAATCTGCTGAACAGAAGGATATGGTCAGAGGTGAAGCCAGGGGGAGAATAGGGGTTATACTGCCTTTTTTTTTTTTTGCCATTCTTGTCTAGTTTCGAAGAAAATAATTTTAAAATTAATTTTTTTCAGTATAACATGCAATGTATAGTTACGAAATCTATTAAAATAGCACTATTTTGCACTACTAAAAGTGTTTTCCCGGATGAGGAAACCTCCAACTTTAAGTGGGTGGTTGGTGTTCATTATATTATTCTCAGGCTAACCCCCCCCCCTTTTTTTTTTACACAAAACCTGGCTACGCCACTTGATATGGTGATCAAATAAATATACCCTTATCATTATCCATGGTCAGTACTAGTCCCAGGGCCAGATTAACACGAGAGTCATTAGGGGCAAATATCCAGGGGTGTTTGGTGTAAGAGTGGAGGAGGGCTTCTTTGAATTCATGTATGGTCTTATACAAATAGTAAAAAGCACAGCAAATAATAAAAAGATTGTGGGGGAGGGGGTTGTCAGTGTAAACCCATGGGCGTCTTCTATCTTGACGGCCCTAAGTCTTCCGAAGTCCTGACAAAGGCGTAAAAATTATCAGTAGGCCCTAATCATATTATCATCATAACATACGTTTGGTACGAAGAGTGAGGGTAATAATTACGCTACAACATACAATGTCTCATTACTTTATTCAGACTGTAAAAATATAAACAAAGTGACTTAACTAATTCTACATTACTATCATCACAGTTTGTAAATATCAACAGTAGAAAATATATATTATGGTAACGATGAATCCTACTAGTATGACTTGGGCATGTTCAACTTCACTAGTCCAACTGTAATGAGGCCACTTAGTTTGGTTTACAGCACAGTTTTAAGCCACAACTCGTAAACCTTATCTTTGCATGAATGTCAATTTAATATGAAAACTAAATTCATAGTTACTGACTAATAAAAAATTGTACATTCACAATCGACCAGTTCCATTAGTCTCCAATTCTATGCAATCTTTTCTGCTGTAAATCACGTTCCTTCTCAACTTTCAGCTCGAAGATTAATTGTACGACATAATAGAAGAGGTAACAGTTTTTCCACTCACCAGTGTTTCTAGTTTGATTGCATTTTGATTGGTTGACAGATAGGCTAGGCTATTAATAATGTGTGGTCATGTCGCATTATCCGCGTCGGAGCGCATACAACAATTTTTTCGGGGTTTTCTAGGAAGGGGGAATAAATTTTAAATGTATTGTAAATATTATCAGTAGTCTCATGTATACACACATACATATAATTAATTCCACTTGCAAGATGTTACACCACATTAAACTGACATTTGACACGCTCAATAACATAGGACAAGGTTTAGTTAAATTGCAGTTTGGGAAAAATTATTTTAAATTAATGAAAACAATGACTCTGAAAAATGTAGTAGTCCTTTCCATCCCTCTTCCCCTAAATACACCCACCCTTGTGTGAGAGCATAAATTACTCTACTCTTCATAATTTTGTGGTGGTTGAGAAAAGTGGCATAGCTCGATAAATGAGAAAATTTAGTTGTGTTTACCGTTAGGTAAAAATATATAATTATAATTGTTAAGGAAAGGGAAACAATTAAATGTGTAGGAATGTTTATTCCATAGCACTCAGTTTGTCTTCAAACTTTCTTTTTATATTTACGCAAAACACCACTTTTCGACTTATCCCAGTTTACCGAAACACCACAAAACTACTAGTCACTTGCATCGCATGCAGCTTAGTTTATTAAAGGAACAACTATAATAAACGCAACTGTGTAGTGTTTTACTACCGAAAACATCCACATTTAAATTTAAAAAATTTTAAATATATTTTTTTTTTGTTAACTGTATTGTTAAATTTTAGTTTTCCAACATTTGGGATAGCCTACTAGTTTTCCGCTTCTTTAAACGAACAAATGACTTGCGGCTTATAATCTCACACATTTAATTAGTTTTTACCGAACGTATGTAGGAATGTTTATACGCAGCTAGTTTATAAACGTTTACAATCCCGGTCAAATATTTGTAGAACAGACGTGACGTTTAGAAAATTGATATGTAATCAACTTAAAAGCAAAACCAATAACAAACTACATTAACACAGACGGGGGTTTTTTACGGTCTGAAGACAGACCAAGTCCTTCCTCGCGCTTTAGAACTTGGTCCGTTAATGGTGTGTAATCTGCCCTTTCCCGTGTTTCATGAAAGGCGTCATGATTGCCGTCGGATGTCATTCGCTCCCCTGCCTAAAACCAGTTCTTACACATTTAAATTTACAGTTTTCGATCCTTTTTGGCAGATTGATAGACAAAGTGTATTTGTGTATATATATACACATATATAACGCTCATCACCGTACTTATTCTGCCACATTTATATACCAGACACTACAGAAAGACAACCATACATTCGAAATAGACTCATTCCAGGTAAGTTCCTAATTAAAACAAACAAACATCAATAAAATATAAGTAATACAGGAACAACTTATGTCAAAACTTGTACACATAAATTTTAAATAAATAAACAGAGATGTAATAAGAAAACAATTGGACGACACTCAGCAGAAAGGAACCACCCCACAAAGTAATCGATTTTGCGATAGTCATACAAAGTAGGAAAAGGTCTGATTTATGTCCTTGAAAAATAACAAGTACTAAAGCATAATAGTTGACGAAAAACAAGAGCTCAGAAAAAATGGGTTATACAAGCACAGAAAATTAGACCTTGAATATCTCAGTTTTAGCAAAACTGTGGGTTGGTTCTGCTTAATGCAGTCCAATTTCTCCTTAATGATTACGTTAACAATCATGTAACGTAATAACGCAACACACGCAGGAAGTCTTCCTTCAAATTAGGAACTGACCTACAAACCCTCTCACCAAACTGTCGACAACATAGCAAAAAGTTTTTAGTCCTCACTGCATGCAATAAACAAGCGTCGGTTAAAGGTTAGGCAAAGCACAGGCTGACCAACATCAATGTTCTTACAAAGACTGAATAAAAATGATGCGAAAGTCCACAGTTCCAAACAGTTCTCGTTACAACACTTTTTAAATCACTCCTTACAACAATCACAAGATTCACTTACCGACATGCATATACCATCCCACTTATATAACTTTCTTCACAAAGTTTTTATGCGTTCATGTTTATAAACACAGTTAATAGTTTAGTTGCAGAAACAATGCATTGTAAAAATTTGTGTTTCTACAATACTTCACGTAGTGAATCCAAAATGGTTATAATACATCGCACATGGAACAGTACAAAAATGGCAACAAACACGTTATATATTTACATTGAACGTGCATGGCACAACTTACTGCCACTTCTTGGTTTAATGTTTAAGAGATCAAAGGCAAAACCATGCTTGAACACTATGAGCAACTGTTATAATAACAAAAAAGCGTGAGACTAGGCTGGATATGTAGTCGATCACATTTTGAAATATTGAGGTACCTACATACAGGCACCGAACTACAGTCTGAGTTGGTATCCTAATTTCTGAGTTGAAAATACAAGTTTATTCACCAAAAATAACACAAATATTACATAGGCCTATATGTTATCTTTCAGTCAGTCTTTATCTGTTGATATCATGTGTGACCCATTTCAACTTACTGATTAAATACCTTCTAGAACAAAGTCGCACGACAAATACACTACAACAACAGTAAATAAAATTACCATGTTGTTTTAAAAAAGCGTTGCGACGTTACAATAGGTGAGTAATACACTTTATTACATAAGGAACTATGCTAAAACTGAATATTTTTGTTACTCAGGAAAACTTTACATTTAGTTTCAAATACAAGCCTAAAATCACCTGCAAAAATTAATATGCAAATATACGTATTTACACGTACGCACAGTTACGTATCTCAACAAACCTTATACGTACGTGTTCACGTATTGACAAACATACATATGCACATAAAACTGCATAGGGCTACACAGGCGTACTTATGTGCTTAACATTTAAATGGCATTTACAAATACTGATCTATACATAGCTAGGTATAGTTGCAGAAGATAATGTTACGTCTCCCTCCAAGTATATTTAAATGAATTTAAAAATCTAATTAACATAACCATTTGTTGGTTTGTATTTTTCACTGAAATTAAATTTGTTCTACGAGTTATCTTCTACGCCATATTTACTTTGTGCCCTTATGAAATAATAAAAACATTTTCCAAAAAAATCTAATGGGAAGAAATGTTTCATTGTTCTTTTAAGAGAAATGTAATGAAAGAAAATTAACTGATACATGAACACAAAGAATGTATTTAAAAATTATAAATTACAAGTTTGAAATTTAAAAAAAAAAAAATCAATAATTTTAAAATTGCAGCAACGGAACATAGTGTAGTACAGAGCACGTAGGCCGACAACTTGTAATAAATACGCTATGGACGTAAGTTCGAGGGCGTGAGCGAGGGTAAATATTGATTGCAAGTTACTTTGCGTTTTTAATTAACTTCTTATTTAGTGACCTTGCAAAGAGTAAAACTCCAAGTCTTACCTTACAAATCTAATAGCCAAAAAGTATTACAATACATTTGCCAATTTATCATCCAAGTTTCACCGCGCCAATGTAAACTATAAAAACGTTTAGTATGCGTTCTACGTATACTTTGGTGAATGGAGGCTGGGTGTGGTTATAACTTAAACTATGCACCTCCAAATTTAAACCAGTCTACAGGTGTCATGAATACAATTCTTCAACTCCACCTTTAAGATCTTGTACACGAACAGGGGCGTCATTTAGATGGCGGCGGGGGGGGGGGGGGCAAATACCCTGGATTTGGAATTTTAAGTGTATAAAATATAATTTTTGTATTTTGTTATTTAAATAATGCTAATTGACGCACATAAAACTGAAGTTTTATAATTAAAGTCTGTAATTTATATTTTTTATTTATTTATTTATTACGTCTTTAGAGGCGCAGTTAAGGCAGATTCGCCTTTTCTTCCACTGGACCCATAACAAATACAATTGAACTATATACAATTTCTCATACATGCTTAATTAATAAAAAAGATGCAACAGGGTCACTTTCGCCGAAAAAAAATCTAGCACCCCCCCCCCCCCCAAGAAAAACTTTAAATTACGCCTCTGTATATGAATCATTACTTTAGTGTTTCCAGACTAAATGTTTTAATTGTAATTACTCGGGGACACTATAAATTGTATATAACGATGTTCTTTCATATGGCAGCCTATAAAACTCTAAACTTAGATAGGGTCAGAACTTAAGACAGAAAACAAAGAATGGAACGTATTTCGAAAATATATTACATTGAAATTAAAGAATTCAAATGGAGATGAGTGGGGAAAGAATTTGGAAATTGTTTTCACATAAAAACTATTATTGTTGTACTATCATATGTCCATTAGTTTTATTTTTTTTAAATAAACCTAATAGACATAATGAATCCTTTTAATTCTTTTAAATGTGAACTCAATTTCTATAGCAGTTATTTTGGTGAGACTACTGTGACAAGTTTTAATTCAATATGTCCACCAACTTTTCGACAATAACTCCGTTCAGAAACTTAATTTAGGTGTTAATTTTTAGTGTATTCATCAGTCTATTTTATAATAATACTGTAGTTGTGTCAAAGTTAACCATAATCAGTGAATATCAGTTCGGACATCAAGTGAGAATAAAATCGAGCGTGGTGGAGCAGTGGTAAAACACTCGCCTCGTATTCGCGAAGACCAGAATTTGATTCCCGACTTCGGGATTCTTAGTTAGATGTTTCAAGGTTTCTTGAAATCACTTCAGGCGAATGCTCGGACGGTTACTTGATACAGTCCCTGGGTGACTCACTCCGCCGTCTTCAGGGTACCCTTCTTTTTATATTCGAGGGCACGTACAAGGTGAAACCATAGAAATATAACAACGAATAAACACCGCAACTTCTGTCAAATTATAAAAAAAAAACTTGTCTAAACGTGTTTATCCACGAGATGACATTACTGCAGCAACACAGCGCACATTACATCTGTAACGTTTGGTAGTAAGACTCTCGAAACAATGTCGATGATGTTACCAGACGTGAAGAGTACGTGCATTTGTCTAAATCCCGTCATGTTAAGTCCTCCTCAATGATACGCTGAAGAAAATTACCACCGTTAAGAATCTCAAACAACCCTGTGGGTGATGGTAGTAAGTTAGTATTCACAACGTGTGGCACTGTTTATTTTTTTCAACATTCTCTACACGCCTTAGAGTATCTTGCGTGGAGGACTTGAGTTTTTAGTCAGCACGGTGGAACCAGAAGGAGAGTCTTCGACAGCAATGATCGACAATGAGACGGCCGCAGCAAGGTGGAGTATATTTTTTTTTGTCGGGGGCCCCTAACATAGAAGTAAAAAGAACAGCTAACTACGTCATTTGAACCATATAAAGGAACTCAGTAAGACAGGCAGATCATGTCGCTAGTAAGGTAAAGCAACGTGTTACATGAGGACATGAATACTGCACTTTTGTCCTCAAAAACATCTTTTGACAGTACCCGAGTATGGTTACGACGTATGCAGAGTTTTCTGAAGGACGGAGGGGTAGGGTTGTTATACGCGAAGAAGTTAAGGCTAACGGCTCCCTATTTACGATATTTTAATAAGTTTAATTTTTTAAATCCTGGAAGGGGGAAGGTACCGCAAAATCGTTATACATAAATGTTGAAAATTGCAATATGTAGCCAATAGTTTTTATAATTTTGGCTGGTTGTTGACTTTAATGAAAGTTAATTAAATCGATTATAGGGAAAATTCCTAGAAAAAGTTTTTAATATTTACCTCAATCTTCCGAATTATTTCGGCACGAAATGCAGCCAGACAAGCAACAGCTCCCTGAACACTGTATTTTTCGAATTACTCAGCTTTAAAAATGCCATATTTTCAAACGCCGCCACAAACATTGAAAACGCGTTCTTATTGGCTAACACATTTATGACGTAGTCTTACTTGTTTTGGTTAACCATCGCAACCAGGCACTATTGTGCGTATTGGAATTTTTCCACGACCTAAAAAACTAATCAAATTTAGCGAATCCGGTTACGTAAAATTAATTCGGGGAATTCACCCGTTGTTTGGTCATGCGTGGTTGTAGATTTGGTAGCCAACAACGAAGATTTATTTCACTTGAGTTGATTTTAAAGGAGTGAAGACAGCAAGGTATTAGTAGGCCTAGCTCTCGGACATTGTGACGTTTTAGTTATAGGTTTGAGTTTACGTACATTTAATTTAAATTCCAAAGCGATAATAACTTACTACGAATTCAGTTTAATGTTTCAGATCTGATATATAATCAATTAATCATAAGTTTAGGTTTGAAAGGTCAGACGAACGAAGTTCACATGCGTACAAGAAGTGAACCTATCGAGCTAATATTTGGAATAAGTTTAACCAAACCTGGCTCTGACTATGGTCGAACATTCTGGTTGCATGAGTCGGTAAAATAATATGGCAGATTAATTATTTTATTACAAGTACTTTTTCTCTCAGTAATTTTTACGTTTCTCCTGAACGGCACTGTGGCAGCTGTGCTGCAATCTTGGGGCACAAGTTTCGCAAGAACCCGCCCACTCCTCGAATTATCGGCTAATCACGGGTGCCTTGAACTCGCTTATTGGCTAATGACGGTGCCACAGCCAGTGGAACAGCCAAAACACTACAGCTGCAGAGATTTCGTCGCAAGCTGCACGCTATTGACTGCAATTTTTTAACTAAAAACGAACTTATTTATTTTTTGCTAACCGTGTCATGTTGTACACAATACAGCATCACATACGTAAACCGTAGTTTTGTCGTTAATAGCAGACTGTTAGGTCTCTTCTTGAAGCTTAAACCATGCAGTACGCCTTGATTTATCAGACGCCGCTAAAGTTATGACTTTATTCCAAGTAAATTGTATTTTATTGCTGCGCAAACGAACTACTGTCCACATTTATACTCTTCGGAGTTCTAGCCATACTCGATTCCACCGCATAAACTATTTAATTTAACACAATTTCCTGATTTGAACGTATGTTGCTGTCGTTTGTATGTTACCTACATTAAAATATATAGCATCGTGACATCACAGGGACATCAACATGGCGGTTCACGTTTTTACCGCGCAAAACAGACGGCTCATTTTATATCAGTTTTTCTGGAGTTACACAGACGCAATGAAAGAAAGTAAAATACTGTTGTTAATTAAATTAAACGCACTTTTAAATAAAAATTTTAAAAAAATATGAATTTTCCCTATTAGCCAAAATGATAGAAACGTATGTATGTTTTGAGGAGAGAAAAAAGGTGTTACGGTACAAACAATTTTCAACATTTCTATAAGGGTTTTGCGATATCTACTCCCTTTCAGGATTTAAAAAATAAAACTCTCGAAAACAGCATAACTGGGAACCCGTGACAGTAGGCAAAGTTTCACACTTGCTGCGGCCCCGCGACAGAGTCGCGCTACGATGATGAAGAGGGGGCGGGTTCCTCAGGGCCGGCGTGGGTCTCGACAGGCGCCTCTGTCTCTGCGGCGGCCGAGGAAGGCCGATGAAGGAGCGGCTTGTGGTTGTGTATGGGAGCGTCTTGGCGCGCGACACGTCGACGTCGACGGCACTTCAGCCACGCCAGCAGAGTGACCAGAGCCACGCCGACCACTACGCCGACACAGATTCCCGCCGTGGACAGGGTCTTGCGTGTCTTCGCCGACTGCTCCAGAGCCACCAGCTGCTCGCTGCATGCCTCGTACTGTAGTTGGTCGTCCTCGGTCTCCTGGCACTCCTGCGACACCTCATCTGCGAACAAAACCACGTCTTCCGTCTTACCACTTGCATTGGCGCCGCAAGTATACCGTTAGGGTGAACACTTTTCAATATATTCAATTAAAGACTACTCGCACACATATATACACATACACACTCTTAAAAGATGCTCACTTTACCATAAAGGTACTATATTTTATGTGATTTTATATGTTTGGCGGAAAGGGTGAAAAACAGTTAACTTCGTTACTCGTCATACTGAGTTTTTTTCTGAACTCACTATATTTGTACTAGTTGTGGGTAAAAAAATATTGGAGAGTAATAAATTAAATGCCAAATTATTGGATTTTGAAGGAGTCCCCCACCCATTTCCAATTCACCCATTGGTGATAGTGACGGTTCCTGCAGATGTCTGCCTATTTGTCGGCTTTTTGAGGCCTGTTCCAGTTACTAAGATCAAATTTGGACTACATATTTTAGTAATTATATTAAAGTTAGTTGCATTTACGTCTATAATGAAAGTTAAAAATCACCACTGCTCATTGGCTTACGCCTTTCCGCGCACAAATTCTCTGTCTCTCTCGCTCTTGCCCGCGTCTCGACAGCGGTAAAACCAGTGAATCTAAAAATAGCCTTCTCGGAATTCAATGAGCGCACCTGTCCGCTGTTTACGTTGCCCAACAATGTACCGTAACGGGAATTTACAATAATAACCTTTATACAACGAGCTATATAGTTAACATAGAGGGGCGGAAAAGCTACCAAAGTGAAGCCCTATTGAACGTCTGTTTTAACCCAGAAAACATGGCGAACAGCAGTGTGGCCAACACTATGTTGAAAATCCGTCATATGTTCGCATAAAATCCGTTACTTTATAGCTCCCGCTAAACACAGGAAAAAATGTCAATAATTATTGTAATATATTATACTGTAATAATGTTTAAATTAACATAATCGCTCTCGTTTTTCGACCGGATATAAGACTCCGCCATTTTATTTAGAGTCAAAATACCACATTCAATTGGGCTTCACCTCAGAGCCTTGGAGATTGCTGTTTCCACCCCTCTATGTTTACTATATAGCTCATTGCCTTTATATCATAAAACACTGAAATTACTCAAAAGTATAAACAAAACTGAAAGGAAACAATACAAAACTAACTTGGCAAAAAAGGAAAATAAATTAAAATTATTTTAAAACTTGCAATATTAGACTACTAACGAGTGCAGCGGCCAGTTATCCTACCTTTAAGCTACACAAAATCAACAAAACTATAATTTGTAAACAGTATGTTTCAACATGGTCTTGCTAAAGACTCTAATCCTGATTGAGACACATTTTGTTACCAAGGGAAATGCTTTTATGAGTTAAAATTATGTGACACGGCATATTGAATTACACTAATGTTATTGAAACAAATTACTACGAATATTTGAGTAAATGTCTAGACCAGTCGACTATTTTCTTCCGAGTATAAGAATGGCATTACGTCCCTTCCATTGTTATATGCATTCCTGTCACGGAAGTGAAGGTTGGCAACTAACTGCATCGACTGAACCGCAAAGAATCGCTCTATTCTGAATGACAGATAACATTTGAAAAATAAACTAAGTAAGCAATGCATAATTTTGATTACAACTATATTTACGGTGTTCTGACATTTTCAAAGCATTCACATTTTCAGTTCTTTAAAGGTTAATTTTATTTATAGGCACAATGGTGGATTAAATATTGTGTATAGGATGAAAATTCAATCAAATAATAATATAATTACCGTGTGGTTTCAATTAAAACACTGTATAAAGTCTACAAAACTTCATAACTTTAAAAGGCATCCATGTAATAAAAGGTCCAATGTGTGCTGTGATACCACGTTTACAAGTCACCTATGACTGTCCAGCACAATTTGCAGAGAGATAATGTGTGTCAACAGCTTGGTGTCTGGCAGTGTTGGTCTTCGTACACGAACGCAACGCCCGTCTGGAAGCGAGGACAAGTGCTGAAACTATGCGGGAAGCAACGAACGCTCTCCAAATCAACAGAATTGATGCACCGCATTGATGACGATAACACGTACCGGAAGTGTGTGTTCCTCTAATGAGAAGCAACATTCTACGCTTCTGGTAAAGTGAATAGGCGCAACAATTTCATCCTGTTATAGAAAATGAAACGTTTCCAAACGTGAATCTGAAGTACAGCCCAGTGATTAGGCCTTTCTTTGTCGAGGCCATAATGAAAGCAAACCTACCTAAGACATGTTATAACTTTATGCAACACTTCAGCTAGAAGAGTTTAAGTATAAGAAAAGGCAATTTAGCCTCAACTTCGCCAATTAAATCAAGGACGAAATAAATAAAAAATATAAATCTATGGCCAATGATTACAAGAGTTCTTGCAACACATTTTCGGTCAAATATGATAATATATTTCATCTCCAGAGTGCTTACAACTAACTGTAAAACCAGCCCTTTAATACTGTAATGTGACACGACGGGAGATCCTCGCCCCGCGGGTGAGGTCACAACTCACTGCTGACAAGGAGCGTCAAGGTGACAGCCTGTCTGCAACTAATGACAGTCTAATGACAGTTGTCACTAGTCGACTTATCTTACTGAGCTTACCGTGCTCCTCCCTCGCCTACTCTTTGTCTGCAAATCAACTAAGCACTTCTTCAAGTCCAACAGTGATTTCTTTCTGTTGATTTATCTCTTTGTATTGCAGTGTTGCAAAAGTGGCGACGATATCTGTACCAGAATGCATTCGAAACTCCTGGAGAGAAATCTCGTTAGTTTCAAATCATAGATTCTATTATACTGTAGCACAATATGCCACTAGTGCTCAATATGGATAGTCTCAAGGAATTTTCAGATGAAAGTCGACTGAAAATTTTAACTTAATTTTACTGTTGGGACATTTAAATATTAGTAGTTTTTTCAACATTATTATGGGTTGCAATGTATGGTGTAATGTCTTGACACGTCGGGAAACTTATTAACGAGACTGGTGCTTATTCCTTATCTTCTATTACAGCTAGTGAAATTAATTTCTTTTCTTTAACATAAGCTTCAATAAAATAACTAATATCCGAAAAGACAAGGAAAATAATGAAACCGGCTCGGGGTAAAAAAAAAAAGTCAACATCCGTGATTTTGTTAGCGGCGCAAATAAACTATTGTCATGCGACCCGACAGTGCCAGTTTTTCGTGTAGAGAAAGAGTAACAAAGTAACATTGTTGGAAATAACAACTCGGTTCTTCGAACCTCAAGGAATATTTGTTACTCGGTAACTAAAACGTGCTGTTTGTGACAGCATTTACAGTACATAATCACGCGTGTATAAAAACTAGTGGGATCTCGTCAATGAAACCCACTCCTCTCGGGTATGTATCTGATGAAAAACAGTCTGGCGTTCTGAAAACGTATATACGAGTACTCATCTAATTAATATTCAAAAACAAAAGTATCCCTGCTGCCACTAACATCTGAAAACATCTTTACACGTACATATTTCCACTGCCCGTTGAGCTCAAGCAAGTAGTACCCGAAGCAACATTAAATTTCTACTATACAGGATTTTTTTTTTTTTTTTTCGAATGTAGTAAGAAACGCATTACAATTCTTGAGAAAATTAGTTCCCAGGAATACATTTTTGCACAGTACTTACTATGATAAAACATTTTTGTATTTCAAAATTTAAATGCATGTTCGGATAATGACGTTACTGCACAAGAATACTGGTTTTGTATTGCACAAAGATTTCCAGAATATTTATAATTCCCCTTACCTCATTGTCCAATTTACGGTTGTGTTTATAGTACATACAGCCTTCCTAGAGCATTGAAATTTTTCAAAAATAATCAAATAGCGTAAAGATTTTTTTAAAATCTGTTACAAACGCTTTAGATACATGTGTTCCATAGCGTACGTAGAAAATCACACTATCCCCTTAAATTCTTCGCTTTTCTGATTCCACAGCGTACATTGTGATTTGATGTATTTTCATAACATAATATTTGTTTATTCAGAATTAAAAACTTCAACACAGTTCTTGAACAAACTTGGCAAAACTCCAATGAAATCTTTTAATTCAACTATCACCCACTTCCAGACGTCCGAATTACTTTAAATTTTGAATACGGCAAAAGGCCTATAACAATTTCATAGCTATGACCTGGTATTCTCACACAATATGAAAAAAAAAAAATACATCTGGGGTGTTTTTAATTCAATTTTTAACCTACTGCATACGGACAAAAGGCCTATAGTAATTTCAAAGCTATGACCTGGTATTCTCACACATAATAATAAAAAAAAAAAAAAACATTTGGGGTGTATTCAATTCAATTTTCACTCACTTCCAGACGGTTGAATTATTTTAAATTTTGTATACGGGCAATAGGCCTATAGTAATTTCATAGCTATTGTATTCTCACACGTTATGAAAAAAAAATACATCTGGGGTGTTTTCAGTTCAATTTTTCACCCACTGCATACGGACAGTAGGCCTATAGTAATTTCATAGCTATGACCTAGTATTCTCACACAATATGAAAAAAAAAAAATACATCTATGGTGTTTTCAATTCAATTTTTCACCCACTTCCAGACGCTCGAATTATTTCCATTTATGCGCACATATAAGAATCGATCACAGTACAATAATGCCATAGCTATGACCTCAGGCATTCTCACTCATAAAAAATTGCTATCTTGCTGTGACAGGAAAAAAATTGTTTTAAAACCGAAAAAATATTTAAACAAATTATTTTCAAACAAGTTATTACTAACATCTTCCACTTTGTTTTAAAACTATAAAATAAAAAAATACAAAATACAAAACTTAAAAAAAAACATTTTGTAGATATGTGAACTAAAAATTTTAAAATAGCATTTCAATAAGAATATTCTGTTATCCATCTATTTGATGTCCCAATACTCAGTATACCTATTTTTTCGGACAAGCTTAGAATTAAAAGAAGGTCATTGACAAAAAATTAACTTTACGCAGAAAAGTGTGGGTTGCTCTCTACTTACGTTTCATAATGCCTCTACATTTACGAATAGCTGGCGGTACAATGTTTAAGACAACTGATATCAATCATCCCAGGTTTTTTGTCTCTGACCTTATGTGAAATTACACGTAACTAACTGTAATGAGCACGCTTTCAACGAAACGTAAAGCCGAATTTAAAATGAATGGTGTGTGACACAGGCTGTCCATAAACACAAATGCATAAGCGCACCACGCCAATCCTTGGCTAATAGAGACGAAAATGTAGTGGCAAAATGTTGTACGATGACATTTATATGCACAATGTGGCAACACAGCACTGTAGTTAGTCCCCTCTTGCGCTCCACAGATATCTTACTATCTTACTACTGCAGTTCTGACGTGCATATCTTGGGTACTGGTTAAAATCCCGAGCAGTTCAAACATAGTTCTACGTTTACTTGACGTAACATACGTAAAATAATAATACCTGGACGTGGAGCGCCAGCGGGGACAATTTTTCCGTGCAGTGTTACCACATTGAGCAATTAAAATGTCGTCGTACAACATTTTGCCACTTACATTTTTGTCTCCAATTTAGCCCAGGATCCGCGTGGCGTGCTTATGCGTATGTTTTTGGACATTCTGTATATATATTTTTTGTATAAATATAAAAAATTAGAAATATTATAGCAAGGAATTACCATGTACAGGATGATACAAAAAGGTACGGCCAAACTTTCAGGGAACATTCCTCACGCACAAAGAAATAAAATATGTGATATGGACATACGTCCAGAAACGTTTAATTACCATAGTAGAGCTCAATTCCTTACACCTCGTTAAATGTCATCGTAAATAACACTTCGTACAGCAAATGTCCCAAATACCCAATGGATTGGTTGTTTATAATGTACTTTACTTCCTAGGTTCACCGCCAGGTGGGCCACTTGATGGAAGGTAATCTGGGCTATGAGTTGAAGAGATGCAATGCAGTCACGATTACCTTCTGTCAAGGGGCCTACCTGGCGGTGAACCTAGGACGTAACGTACATTCTAACGAAAAATTACATTGGGTAATTGGAACAGTGTCTGTAAGAAATGTTTTACGATGACATTTAATGAGATGTAAGGAATTGAGCTCTACCATGGTAACTAAGCGTTTCCGGACATATGTCCATATCACATATTTTCTTTCTTTGTGTATGTTGAATGTTTCCTGAAAGTTTGGCCGTACCTTTTTGTAATATCCTGTATACGAGACGAGCAGTATGGTCTTGCGATGACCTATGCGTACCTGCATCACCGGCGCAGGGGAGCGAGTAGCCGCGTGCCAGCTGGACCTTCTTGTTGGCCAGCCATCGGCCCAGCAGAGTACAGTTGCAGAGCTGCTCCTGGCGTCTGAAGAGAGGAGGATTGTCCCGCAGGTCCAGCTCGGTCAGACTGCACAGTGGAGCCACCTGTGTCGTCGTCACCTCGCCCAGCAAGTTGCCAGACACGTTCAACGTGTGCAGCTTGCGCCACCTGAAACAACCACCCCTACTCTCTATCTACAGCCCTCAATTACGAAAGTCATATTTATACCTAGGGCCTTTATTTACACAAACTGATTTTTTTTTCGTGAAAACAAATGTGCAGCAGCTTGTATTGTATCATTACCTTATGTGCACATCTGCAACTATACTTTACTGTCAGTGATAGGATTTTTTAAACTCTCAGCGTCCAGTGTTCAACCCGCAAATCACGACAAATGGTCTTGAAGGTTGAAAAGTGTTACTATTGCACCTTTATTGAACTTCGCTTAACCCTTAACATCCAGTATATTGATATAACTTTTATTTCAATAAAGATCTACCAATAGAGGCACGGATAAGAATGTACGTTTTAATGTGCTGAGGGAGAGGAAGATTATGTTTTTTACATAACATTTCGGACAGAGCTATTTTACTCATGCGAGCAAAAACTTCAGTATATACACTCTAGTCTTAGTTCAACTTTTTGATTGAACTTTACATATTGTACAAGTAGCGTACCATATCGATTATGTTGTGTGTGTGCGTTGTTTTTATCGTTTTTAGCTGGCGTGTAGTAAGCTAAATTGCACAGTTGGTGAAAATCTAAATAGGTCGGTACGAGGAAATCAATTTTACTTGGTAACTATTCAAAATTGCTCTACTTAAGTTATAAAATATGTAGAAATACATTTGGATTGTTCATTACCAACGTACAAAGAATTGAGACAACTATTGGAAAAGGGCAACGCCTGGAGAGCAGTGCTGTGCGAGCATGCACGCAGGACAGGTTACATAACAGTAGGCGCTCTACGCAACGTTATCGGGCGCGAGTCCATCACTAGTTACGTGGGATTGTTATTTGAAAGCGATTTATGATAGGGCTACGCAATGAGTTATGTAAGGGTGGACCAGAGTTTTAGTAAGAAGTGTAAGGGAGAGGCATGCTTTATGATTGAGGAATGTGCGCAAAACAGTTTGCAACATAAGTTGTTATTAATTTCTGGACATAACGTACTAAAATGGTTCAAAATGAATATTATTATGACAAATACTACAAAAAACGTTTGTTCTTTTCATTAATAATAACTATTATTAAAACTCAGTTAAAATGAATAAATACGATTAGATTGTGTTGTAGAAGTATTGGTCAAATTTAACCTCTAAAACGTCATTACCTCCGAACATAATTTTGTTTCCAGCATCTACGTTGATAGGGCGTCGTCATTAGTTACGCACAAAAATAGCCAACTGATTATGTTTGGCATCTAAGCAAGTTTTTAAACTACTCATAGTAAAATGCGTGACAGTGGAGAGATCTGATGATGATGATGCTGCTGCTGCTGCTGCTGCTGCTGACTTGGGGGTGAATAAGGAACATCGGCTGCAGCCAACAATGGGATGGGAGAAACGGGGGAGTGCACCGAGAGGGTCCACAAGCCAACGACGTCCGCCAAGTTTCCCACGCGGCCAAGATCGGAAAGACTCCGCGGCGAATCGAATCATGTGGAGGAAGCGAATGGTCTAAGAATTTCACAACCGCAGCAAAAGAAAACCTTCGAACTTAATTACCTCCAAAATTGGTATTTTCGAACCGCGCGTATTGAACCAGAGTAAACAGTTGTGACATGACAGCATCTGAAGACTCAGGTACAGCCACACAGGTTCTGTCAATGACGAAACTGCTTGTGTTGGATCGGTTATTCATGGTAAAGTAAGAACTTTCAAATCCCTCGTTGACCAATTTGCAATTTTCCGGCACTTGTTGAAGTTAATATAACTTTGAACATAACAAACGCGGTGCATCACACCCAAATTAATCGTCTAAGGCTACAAGAAAATGTGTCCGATTACTCACTCTAACCCAAACAATCAATACACAAGAGAGATCAGAATACTGGGACGTCACGGGCTTTAACCTTTGGCACAGTGTGTCGCCAGCTCTTCTATAGGTGATTTGGAATAAAGTGAGCACTAAAAAACCTGATTATTTTCTATTTTCTGCCAGTTCATATCTTTCCGCCGCATGTAAACATAAACATTACCACGTGCTTTTATTTACGTAATCTTGTACAATGTTTACATCTACATTACACTGGCCTCAAAATGTTATCAACAATATCTACTCGTTGAATACCAGCGAGTTAACGTCTTTTAATGCTGGTTTCTCTGCATCGACTCTAATTTATACGACCCGCACTATTGCCGTTACGAATCTCGTAAATATGTACACATTATAACATCGAATTTGTAACTCAAAACCGCTACTTTAAAAAACTACCTAATGTGACACGCAATTTAAGAATTCAAATTCCGTTCAGTTATACTGCCATGAACGACGACGTACCACAAGACAAGGCGACACACTCAACAAAAACAACGTATTTTCTTAGTGTGTGAAACAAAAAAAAATTGCTGTTTCTAAATCAAGATATTCATGTTGGTGATCGTAATATATAACAACTTTCAGACTACCAATGAGAAAACAAGTCATTTCTAATACTTTTGAATGTGTTTTATCAGAATCCCATATTTATTGCACAACGGACGAAGGCGACAACGCTTCCACTAAGCGACTAAAACCTCATCTCTGGCGAAAACCTAACTCTGATGCCGCCTGTCGGTGGAATTTTGAACTACGTCAGCAGCGTGGAGCGCTAGACGCAATTCGGTAACGACTGCTGAAGTTGAACGGCCCGGATACATCACTTTCTGCTGGCGCTAATTAAGTGAAATTATGCAGTCAGTAGGTATGTCAATAATATCATAAATAAATATTTTAAAGGATATTAAATACGGAGGGGTCGATTCCATTTGGTGTTACTTCAGTAATGTTGTATTTAAATGCGGTAGGCTAGCCGCTGCACCAAGGGCGGGTCACGAGGTGGATGGAACGTACCCTTGGAAAGACGGCAGGACGGTGAGACTGCAGCCCGCAATTGTCAGGAAGTGCAGCTCAGGAGGCGGTGGCGACAGGTCTAGCCCAGTGGAGCTGGACAGCCCCAGTAGAGGGTTGTCTGCTAGGTAGAGGCGGCGTAGAGCAGGCAGACTCAGCAGGGACGACGGCACCCTGTGCAGGGCGTTCAGCGACAGGTCGACTGCCTCGAGCAGCTGCAGGGAGGAGAAGGCGTCGTCGTCCACCGCCACCAGCAGGTTGTCGTTGAGGTACAAGTAGCGCAGGTAGGAGTAGCGAGACAGCGAGTCCGCCCCCAGAGACCTCAGCCTGTTCGAAGACAGGTCCAGCAACTGCGCACACCAATATACACATAGTTTAGGCGTTTACACTATTAAAAACTTAAGCTGGTGTTTACGTGGTCAAACTGCATAATTTTATATGTGTTATTTTATAGACGTTGCTTGAGACTACATTTTACACCTGTGAAAAATTTCTTAGCGCTCATAGTCTTCCCATACCAGCAGTTCAAAGACGAAATTTGCAAGTTACAGGAACATACAAATAACAAAAACCAACTGACTTACTCGAATGAAATAACTTACACTGATATTAGATGTTATGGGGCGTATGCTAAAACATTTAAAAACACACGACACCCCTTTGTACTTTATAAAAAAAATTGCCTTAATTGAAACAATTTTCGTAATTTTTCCGATTTTTTAAAATAAAAAAGAATGTCTCTGTGTGTTTTTAAATAGTTTAGCATATGGCCCTTATGTGTTAACTGTTTCATTCAAGTTAGTCAGTTGAATTTTGTTATTTCTATGTTCTCATAACTTGCAAATTTTGACTTTGACATGCCGCCACGGGAAGTCTATGAGGTAAAAAAAAATGTTAAACGATAAATCTTTAGGACTTACTTTATCCCAAAAGGTCTACATTAACATTTGCTGTGTACAATGTTGTGCCGTTTAAAAACATGCTAAAGGAGTACAAATGCTCTATCTTCAACATTATCATGCATTAGTCTTTAGGTAATGGATGGTTTTTCAGTTTATTTCAAGAGTAACTGAAATTTTTCTAAGCTAAGCGCAACTGCTGCTCTCTGATCACTGTGTTCAATAACACTGATTCCATCCATCCATCAAACACACTGATAAACGTTTACAGCATGTCTTCATTACACAAGATCTTCATTCAAATTGTATAAAATAGTGTAAAAGTCAATACTTAGCAGATATAAATAATAATTAAGGTCTCAAGACTCTATGTAACTATCGCACTACACCGCATGTACGTGCTTGCGATGCATAAAAATAGTTATGGCTGTGGATGTCATGGTCTGAAATGTACACTTGTAAAATTTAGACAAAGTCGCTGGGAGTGTCTTCATATGATAATATGTAGTCACGTTGTCACATTTCGAAGAAACCGATCAAGTTTTTGAGGATGATTGAACACTTCTCGTGTTAAAAAGTTTGGAAGTGTTTCAAAATAAAAAGTTTTATATCCCGCTAAGATTAATCGGGCAAACACGAGCGACCCTGCCGCTCTGGTCAATTTACTATCTCATTTCAAAAAGATAATGCCGATTAAAAAAAAAAAAAAAAAAAACAAGACGGCTGCAGTGGCGGCCTTTCACTTCACGTCGAAGCTGATGGGCGATTGCATGCATGACTTACAAGGTTGTAGGTTATTAGCTGCAGTTATTCAGCACCTCTCCCCGCGCCTTTCGCAACTTTCAACCTGCGAACAAGTAACTTGTTCCAGGCACTCCTCACAGCACCTACAGTTTATCACATGATCAATTGTACGTGCTCGAAAGTTCTGCTCGCATATTTTTCTGTACCCTTCTGTGATTCAACATTTGGTTTACAAAATTATTTTATTGTGTTGTCTTAGTTTTAAATTACAATTAGCTGATTCATTGTTCCACGAAAATAAATGATTGGATTCAGTTTTTAAAGTGACTTTTACCCGCTATATAAAATTTCATTCGTTTCTGGAACTGCATTACATGTTTCGCCTTAAAACACTTCTGCTCCCGCTCGTTGTACGGGGGCTAGCTACAGCAACATGTCCTTAGATTATATTTTTTCTCTTACTTTTTTTAAACGTGTATTCAAGTAGGATAGTTAATTGTGTGTCAATTTCGCGGATTCAGCTAGCAGCAGGCCAATAGCTTCGATTTTTCAGTTCTATACATGACACTGGCCGCACTCCATTATCCGTTGGCTTCTTTCTAACCATACAAGCGGGTAGCATGCGATAACTCTAGAAATTATTTCCTTACTGCTGGCTTGCAGTAGTCAAAGTCATGTCAATAAAACAGATGGCTAATAGACGCGACAACGAAGTATTCGTTCTTGACGTTCAACCTAACCTGGAGTATTTCTGCGAAATTGATGTACATCTAGTCACGTTGCAATATAAATCTTCATTATATTCTTTTTATGGTATTTATCTCATGATTAGTTATTGAACATTAGGCTACGATAGCTCGAGGAATGTGATTGGTTGACAGCTAAAATCAAACCAAAAATAATAATTTTGCTATTTTGGCTAGCAGGATTGCCGAAAATGTATTGTCAAATAAATAGACTACATATTTTCGTCATTCCCAAGAACCATGCTGTTAAAAATATCATACAAATTTAATTTTTAAACTTTCAATACAACAAGTAATAATATCCCAAATCCTATCTTAGCCAAACATTTAAAAACAAACCGACAAGGAGTGTCCCACACTTAAAGCTTAGGTTTGTTGAAATACCCAACGTAGCATCGTTGTTTGAACACGTGATGTTGACAGCTTCCTGCCATTTTATCAGCATTTCATAATTACCGAGCAACAGACAAGAACCAGTTCAGTCCATCCTGTGTTAACGTTGCAAATTAGCGTGGGGCGACAAATGGTTCTAATTGACGAAATTGTCGGTTGCAAACTGGTTTAAGGACATACTTGAAGATGTATTATTTGCTTATCTGTAAATATTACCTTCGTTAAAGTTACGGTTAGACAAGGCATTTTTTACACCAGTTAAATGTAATCAAAACTTGAACGTAAAGCAAACAAAATTACTTCTATATCTTCCACTGACCATGATTGTATTGTTAATTGCACTGGTGGGTGTTCGATTTAAATTATGTTTAATATACACTGGAATACAAAGTGGCGAATTAACAGTTACGTATTAATATGTGTTAGCGTCACCAGAAGTATGCATGACTAGTAGTAACAAATATAATGGATAGCAATTAAATTAGCACTGCTCGATTTATTGTTTACATACGTAATGAATCCTTCCTCCTCACATAAACCCCCAAATGGACCTAGCGAAACCATGAATATAGGCATAGATTTATGTAAGATATTTTTTATTCCTTTACCTTCCATCAAATAAAAAAACTACATAAGCGACGATCAATTACGAATATTTTTAAAATATACATTACTTGAAACAAATCTGACTCCACCTACATATCGTATTGTACGGGTTATATGCGCTGTCCAGCGGACTGTCCTTGTTAAGAATTCGTTTGTTCATTAATTCAATTTCTCCAGTAAACTGTGAGCCAAACGTTTGTTTTGTAATGCAGAAGGAACTAATATTTTTCAGTATTGTAAAAAGAACTTTTCTTAGCATGCTGCAAGAATTACTGCAAATGTACCAGACAGCTTTGTTACCAGAAGCCATGGAAGGGAATAGTTTTAATGTTGGTTTCTAAGTTAAAAGCACAACAACCACAATAACATTATCTACGAGTGAAATCCATGATATCATTTAGGGGTAAAAACAGACGTTAAATATAGTTTATTAATGTTTAAGAATAAAATTCATTTTGTTTATAATATTCTAGCTAGGTTAAAGCGTAGAGTAGGACTATGTGGTTAATAGTATTGATGAAACGTCTTCTTACCTGTTGAAGCATCCGGAGTAGAATACTGATTAATTACTTTGGACAGTTTGAGATAAGGGTACAGAAATAACATATCATTGCCTGTTACATCAGAAATTATATCTGTACATGTGCTACAGACTTAACGAAGTAAATTTTTCAGAATTCTCACTCAATTAAGTATTGTAATGAATACGTAAATCCCTAATGTTGATACTACTTTCCCCCTAAGAATTTCGCAATATTTGCATTAGGTTACTTTCAGTTTCAACTCAACAACATGTTTTGCATTGTGTGGGTACGGCACTGAGTTCCTCCGGAATGTTAAGTACCTAGTAGGCTATTGAGAGTAAAGTCAGCACTTTGGATCTTTTTTAATTTATATTTTCAAGACATTTATTAGGACCCCGAGTTAATTTTTCTTATTAAGATACAGTTTTAAAATTACTTAATTTACAGTGAAATAGTCTATACATACTGTACAAGGATACTCGGTGGAAGTAATAACGGTTAAAGAGACAGGAGTATGGTGAGCAGGTCTCACCTCGATGCTGGAGGAAAGGCTGGGTGGCACTTCCTTGAGGTTCAAGCCACTGCAAAGCAGCCCCTTCATTCCATGTGACACCGTCCAGCTGCAATGCCGTCCTTCTTCCTGCGGCCAGGCCAGCTGCGCGTTGCACACAGTCACCAGCCATGCCCACGCCACCACCCACAGCCGCATCCTGCACACAATGCACAAATACATCAATCCACTGCAGCTGCTTCATGCCATGCGCCACGGTCCAGCTACAATGTCGCTCTTATTGCGACCAGGCCAGCTGCGCGTTGCACACAGTCACTAGCCATGCCCACGCCACCACCCACAGCCGCATCCTGCACACAATGCACAAATACATCACTCCACTGCAGCTGCTTCATGCCATGCGCCACGGTCCAGCTACAATGCCACTCTTATTGCGGCCAGGCCAGCTACGCGTTGCACACTGTCACCAGCCATGCCCACGCCACCACCCACAGCCGCATCCTGCACACAGTGCACAAATACATCACTCCACTGCAGCTGCTTCATGCCATGCACCACAGTCCAGATGCAATGCCGTCCTTCTTCCTGCGGCCAGGCCAGCTGCGCGTTGCACAGTCACCAGCCATGCCCACGCCACCACCCACAGCCGCATCCTGCACACAATGCACAAATACATCACTCCACTGCAGCTGCTTCATGCCATGCGCCACGGTCCAGCTACAATGTCGCTCTTATTGCGGCCAGGCCAGCTGCGCGTTGCACAGTCACTAGCCATGCCCATGCCACCACCCACAGCCGCATCCTGCACACAATGCACAAATACATCACTCCACTGCAGCTGCTTCATGCCATGCACCACAGTCCAGATGCAATGCCGTCCTTCTTCCTGAAGCCAGGCCAGCTGCGCGTTGCACAGTCACCAGCCATGCCCACGCCACCACCCACAGCCGCATCCTGCACACAATGCACAAATACATCACTCCACTGCAGCTGCTTCATGCCGTGCACCACAGTAAAGCTGGAATACCGCCCTTCTTCCTGCATATGTAAGAGAGTACTACAGCTGCCCGTCCTCCCCTTCCCCCAATATTGGAATCACAACATCCTCCTTCCAACCAAGTGATAACTTATCCTCCTATAATGTCCTGTTAAAAATTACCTCTAGGAATAAAACAACAAATTCGGGTAATCGAATGAATTAGTTATTTTATTTCATTATTTAGTCTATTGTGATTTCTACTAACTAATTTGTGAATTGGAAGTAGTTTCATTATGTAACAAAAATGTCATTACACACCGACAATTACACTTTACCTCAGTATAATTGTAATATAGTTTACTATCGTTTCCAAACCAACCATACTACAATATTTCTTAACTTTGCTGCTTAAGTGAATTATGTTTACTGATTATAAGTTACGCTTTTAAGTACAATGGACTATGTTCACTATATATTGAGTAAGTATTCCCAGTCTTTGGTTGTTGCATGATAGTTGAATTACTGTAATGTACAGTCTTAACTCTGTTGCTTTGTAGGAAGTTACACTACAAAAATGGTCTTTCTCTGTTATAAACACATTGTTCAGATGATGCTGGACAAAATTTTCACACACAAAACGGCACTACAAAATAATATCCTGTTGGTGTATTAATTAGGAAATCTGCGATTACACGTAAAGGGTTGTCGGTTCAACATTGTCGGCCAATGGGAGACGTCGAACTAGCAGACAGCTGTTTGGAGTCTAGCCTGCTCGCAGAATATAACACGAATTTTGAACGTCCTTAGTGATTTCAGCGTGTAATCAGGCCACGTAGACATTCAGTAGACAGAAAACCACCAAAATTGGAGCACAAAGTCGTGAAACAGAATATAGTGTAGCGAGCGTATAAACACGCTGTTCTTGTCGTCGATCTCTTTATTGCTTCGTGATATTAGATGAAAATTTAACGCGTGTTTTCCAATTAAACATGGTATAAAATTATCCACTAATTTTTTTGTGTTTACCCAATGTGTACCTTAAACCTGCAAAATCACTAAGATTTCTTGGCCGCATATCTTTACCACTTTAGGCCTACATGTAAATTACGTTGGCAAACAAAATATTTGCCTGAGGCAAATTACATCTGGAATAAGTGTATGCCTACTCGCAACATTTTTATTTTTCCATAAAGTTAGGTCAGCTTTAGGCCTACTTTGCTCCTACTAGGAGGGATTGTAGTTACGCTGCTTGGTCAAGCATTAGCGAGCTACGTTTATGTATTTTAAACACTATATTTTGCCTACTTCTTATTTTATTACCAAAAGGTAGTATTTTATACAATTTTAAATGCCCTGTATAGGAGCAAACTGCAATCCCACTATGTGATATACTAACATTTTCTGCACGAATTACAGCTTATAATAAATTAAGAAACATACAGTTTCGAGCAACATTATTTAATATTAATAAGCTTAACTCTTTTATGGCATGTCCATGCTGAGACGAGTAATACGTAAGCCTAAGGTAAGATTTTATAAAATACCTTATTATATTTGGTGCCAAACGTCGACAATGTCGTCAAAAATAAAATTCCAGCTGCTAAGTGGGTTCAGTTAGGATTAAATAAATAAATACCTACCTAAGTAGGCCTAACTAATTTAGTTACAAGAAACCTTTGTACGTTTAAGATAAATTGGGCATAAAATATTACTGTATTAGTACTGAAAGCTATTCCCATCTAACCTCACTGTCTGTGTCAGTAAAGGAGCTAGTATTGTTACTCCCGTATATGAGCAATTTAGTTATATAACAGTTCAGTTATATGGTACGCCTGTTCGTATTCAGACCAGCTGTGTCTCTGTAGGTTAATTTAGCATATGTAAGTTGTGAATCAGATCTACAATTTTTATTCTATAAATATGCTGGCTGCAGCAAATTATAATTTTAATAATGCTTTAACATTACTGATGATGTGTTGTACCTTGTGGACGACACAAATAATTTTTTTACTTAATAGCCAATCATATGACCCTATTGAAAATGGAACATTTAATGCGTTTGTATAGGTGGTTCGGGATAAAGTGAGCACTTTTGAAGCCCTAGTTACTTTTTTCTTTTATAGATTATTTATAGTTTCATCCTCCTTTTTAATAACAGCAAAGCACATTAAGGGCGTTCACATGGCAATCATCTTCTATATATATAAAAATGAAAGGTGACTGATTGATTGACTGACTGACTGACTGACATATCAAACTGCAGCCCAAACCACTGGACCTAGAATCGTGAAATTTTTTGTGGGGGTTCCCTTCAGGTCGTAGGCGAGCACTAAGAAGGGATTTTTCGAAATTCGACCTCTAAGGGGGTGAAAAGGGGTGAAATGTGTTTCCGAAGAAACGTCGATAGAGCTCGAACCCGA